>JAGFZM010000161.1:551534-610299 GCA_017657215.1 Limnothrissa miodon | reverse complement strand
CAGAAGAGAAGAATGAATAAGGGGCTCTTTGCAAAATTTTCTTTCTTTGCCTCTACTAGTCCACCACTCTCTCTTTCTATCTCTCTCACTTTATGGTTTTCCTCCACCTTACTCTTCCTCCCCCTCTCCCCCCCCCCCCTCTCTCCCTATCTCTCTCTCTCTCTCTCTCTCTCTCTCTCTCTCTCTCTGAAGCTCCAGTAATCTGACTCTTCCAGTCTGGAAATATAGCTAAACTGCTCCACTCGTTTTAACTGGCTGTGTCTGGAAGCCGGCGAGAGATATGGGGGGAGGAGTGGGAGGAGGGAACTGAAGCGAGGGATGCAGAGCCGGGGATGGGAAAAGGAGGGGCCGTCACTGCGGTGGTGGGAAAGCCCCTGTCAACTCGTCCAGGCCTCTCCAAAAACACACTTTGCATTCTTCTCTGCGGCTTGCTTTGTTGTGTGACAACATCTCAAACTGGAGTCAGTGGGTTTACTCCGTGCAGACTGATAGGGCAGCTGTCCTGAGGTCAGTGTGTGGGGTGATGTCGGGCCACAGGGCTTGTTCTCCTGATGCTGCTGCATTATTTAGCTGCTGGCTGGCTGGCCATGACTCACCGGACCACATTATGTCAGCCGGAGGCGCCAGTGACTATCAGCAGCCGACTGCATCCTTCACTCAGCGTTTGCCTGCCCTGCGTCAACACACACACACGCACACACTTTCTCTCACTCACACAAAAACTTACACGTACTCTTACAACGTGTGCCGACCTCTTTTGCACACTCAAACGTGAGCACCGAGCTCTTTTCCGGACCGTGTGTGTGTGTGTGTGTGTGTGTGTGCAATAAGCACACACAGATATACAGGCACAGGATGATGCTGCCGTAACCGGCACACAGACTGGCTCATCTCCCCTGTTCATCTCTTTTTCCAGTGAATATGTTAGTCACTTACACAGATGTTTTGACTGTACGGGCTGAAGTATTTTTTGAAGACCCCACAACTGACATGGAATAACCGACTGACACTGAAACATTAGTTTTGTGAGCAAGACTTTCAACTTTTTTTAACAAAAAAAAACATAGTTTGCTGAAAAATGTAACGCCAGGCCAAAGAGAAGGCTTACAGAAAAAAAGACAAGACCAGGCTTGAAGAACTCAACTAACACACTGACCAAGTACATTAGAGGAGCTAAAATAAGCTACTCTGAAAAACTGAAAAGAAGTTGAACAATTTATCAATTTATGCAAAGTTTATTTATTTCCACAAT
Organism: Limnothrissa miodon; assembly: GCA_017657215.1. Taxonomy (NCBI): domain Eukaryota; kingdom Metazoa; phylum Chordata; class Actinopteri; order Clupeiformes; family Clupeidae; genus Limnothrissa; species Limnothrissa miodon. The sequence continues at coordinate 609,047 of JAGFZM010000161.1, read as the reverse complement.
TCCATTCCAATTCAATTCCATTCCAAACGTAAAACTTTCATAGAATATAAATTCAGGTATTAACTAATTAATTTCTTATTTCAGTTAATAATTATTATTATAATTATACAATTAAAGTATACAAATACAATTAAAGTATTACGTTGTTTATTTGTAGGTCTACACAATTCCAGCTTGTAAAACCCACAAAAACAGGAATTCAGAAATTTAGAATACTGTGAAGACATTTACTTTGACATTTACTACATCAGTTTTTTCCAGAAAAAAAGAAAGATATCAGGGTCACATCAAATCAATCAAAATATGGTACAGAACTTTCACAAAAATGATTTGTCTTCAGTACTTGGTTGGATTTTTTTTTTCTGGAACAACTGATAAGCAAATAGTGACTATTCCTAATACTATTCCTTTTTTAATTTTGTGTGTTTTATGAGCTGAAATTATGTGCAAATAAACACCGTAACACTTGAAATAGTTTAAGATGTGGGGCCTGAATATATAATCTATGAAAGTTTGACATTTGGAATAGAATTGTGGAAATACACTTTTCCATGATATTCTAATTCTTTTTGGAAAGGGTCTGTACAACATCACAAGTCCTCTTGGGAAAAAAATCATGATCATTAAAATTCTATGGTCAAGACCTATTAATACCATGGACAAATCACCATCTGAGAGACTGAAAACCTGCCCTAGGTTGTTGGGTTAGCCCCTTGAGCCATGGGAACTGCCCAAGGTTTCTTCCTAAACCATAACGAGCAAAAAAATGATGATGGGGAGTTTTCCTTGGCCCTGTGGCTCATTGGTACTCTTTCTTGTGAAGCGCTATGATGCATGTCTTTTGTATAATGCGCTATACAAATAAATCTAAAATGAATTGAATTGAAAAATTTACCAATGTTGGTAACATTGCAAATTAGTTGTGTATGTGTATTGCGTATGTGTTGTGTAGTTATGTAGAGAGGTATATTGTTGTCTCTACTGTATAGTATGTGTCTATATAATACTAATTGTCTGTATACTACTACACATGTATGTACTGTATGATTGTATAGAGTTAACAACCACTGAAGTCAGATTCCTTGCTCTTTACTATTCTGACACATCATGGCATGCCCAGTGCAGTTATATAGGAATGTAATGCAAACATCTCAACCCAAACAAGACCATAAATGTTTAAAGGAAACCAGCAAAATGGTCCTCTTCAGCTTTGACCTTTGCTCCGTTTAAGAATGTATGCAAACACAAAAGATTTGTGTGCAATGTTTAATTTAGGGGGGCCCACATACCAAGAAAATCTGCTATTGACCAACGCAAAATAAAAAGTCCCTGTTTTTAACAGTATTCGAGATCAGAAAACTTGCTGACTGTCTAGTTCTACTATGTTTAATGATCCCGTTGACAGACTTGACACCTGTATATGGTTCGCCTCAATTGCCCCTTGAATGGTAGTTTTGCTCTTCCTGGTTTCATTGGTACAAAGGGCCAGTGTTATTCACATCATCATGTCTTCCCCCAGGTAATCGTCAAGACTTCTCAACACTGGCGCAGCGCCGCATCATGGACGTTGTGAATTCTGCACGAATTCGGCAGCGGCTGCTGGAAGCTGAGCACTCGCTAGAGGAGACCGAGGCTGAGGGCTCCTCAGCAGGCCGGACCGAGGCGGCGTCCTCAGACACCTGGGTGTTTCCGCTGGTGCAGATGAAACCACTGGGCATCCACCTGGACGAGCAGGTGACGAAGCGTCTGCTGACGGAGGCTGGGGGCGACTCCACGGTCTACCTGACGTCGGGCTACTTCAACCTGACGAGTGCCTACATGAGCCTGGTGCTGGGCACCGGCGCCGACTACCGCATTCTCATGGCTGCGCCCGAGGTCAACGGCTTCTTCGGCGCCAAGGGTGTGGCGGGCGCCATCCCCGACGCCTATATCCACCTGGCGCGCCAGTTCTACAGCAAGGTTTGCACGCTTGGCCAGCAGGGGCGCGTGCGCCTGCACGAGTACCACCGCCACGACTGGACCTTCCACGCCAAGGGTGAGTCAACAGTCGCTGACCTGTAGCTCAACCCTTCCTTTCGTTACTGTAAGGTTGAAACGCCGTCCAGCTTTGTTTGTGTTGGGACAGGCTTGAGGAATGAGCTCATCTCCTGGCTCGAGTCCAGCCCCCCCCCCACCCTTCTTTGTTTTGCAGGATCTGGAAATGTAAACATTTAGGGCAGCTGTTTTTTTAGCCCGTGTGCAGAGGGCATCCCTGCACCCTTGGGTTTACAGTCTTAATACGGCCAGACCAATGTTTACCTGGCCACATCACAAAGGTTCTGTTTGACCAAGCACGGCGTCATCTAAGTAGATTTCAACCTCTGCAGACAGTTCTGGGAAAGAAGTGTTGTGTGTGTGTGTGTGTGTGGTAGGGATGGGGGAGGTGGCATTTCTCAGGCCTGCCGGTAAAGCATGGTCGCTTGCTCGCACGCGCTTCCCCCTCCAGTGTCCTGATGAAACAACTTTTAGTCTCTCTCTCTCTCTCTCTCTCACTCCCTTTCCTGCACCATCACACACTCACTCGTGATGTTTTCACTGCTAACCAGAACTATGTCTCGGTCTCGGCCGCATTCCTCGAGCCTCCGCTCAGTTCATGGCCACTGCTGCATCAGTAATGGGATCACACTTCCCAACACTTCCCAAAACAACCCCCCAACCCTACCCCCCACCCCATTTACACACACACACACACAGTCACACAAACAGGCATTTTCTGAGGCTGGCTTTGGCTATTCCGAGGTCTTGTAATTAAAAGCACGGCCGGGAAATGTATGGCACTTCAGTCAGGGAAGTGACATGGCTAATACGCTTATGCCAAGAGTCGCGTGGACAGTGGACGGCTGTGACCATGAGAGATGCAAACAGCGGGACCACAGATGGACACCAGTGAACACACACACACAGACTCACACACAGACACAAAAAGACAAGCACGCACACACTGTGCACATGGACGCGGTACACAGAATTGAATTCCACGCTCTTGTTGAGATGCATTGCTTATTAGATGAGGGCCTGTCTTGCCGTCATTTCTAGTAAAGCCAGGAGCAGCCAGGGGAGAGAGACATGGGGGAAGTGTGTGCGTGTGTGTGTCTGTGTGTGTGTGTGGGGGGGGGGGTCGGACAGACGGGAGAGGTAGAGTCTGCCCAGTGTTCACTCAATCAATGAGCATTAGAGTGCCTCTGACACTGACCCATGGCCGAGGCAGAGCGAGAGAGAGAGAAAGGGAGAGAGAGGAGTAGCGAGAGCTGCGGAGAAAGGAGGATCAAATGGAAAAGCAAAGACGACAACAAAGCGCATGAGTCATGTCTGTTTGTCTGTAATGAGTGAGTTGGCTGGCATCGCTTATGGTAAACCAGGTCAGCCGGCAGTGGCGGCGGCGGTGATGGCGGCGTGCGGTCGGCTCCAGGCCGGCTCAGGTGGTTTTCCTGGTGCTTTCCCAGGTGTTCTCCTCACCTTACCCTTATCTGATGCCCGACTGATGTTTCAGGAAGCAGCAGTGTTGCCACAGTCCATACAGAGAAAGGCCTCGCTGATTTTTGAGAAGAAAAGAATTTGCTCATTCATACACACACACACACACACACATGATGGGTCATACAAAATCTTCCATCAGTTCACTGCAAAAGCACGCACCCAACCAACCTCTTCCTGAATTTGCCATTATTTTATTGAGATGAGCGAACACTCCTCTGACACAAAACTGTACTGGCCTGTCTGTAGAACACGCACACAGTCTCTGTGAGTGCGTATGTTATAATGATGGCATTGTCTGTCTTTCTCCCTGTGTGTGTGTGTGTGTGTGTGTAAGAATGTGAGTGTGTGTGTGCTGCTGCTGCTAGTTCGGCCACATAAACATGATCCTGATTTCGCCTCTGTTGTGTTCCTGAAACTTCCTGCTCCAGGTCAAACTGTTCCAAGACGCAGCCCATCATGGTTCACATGCCCACTTTGTTCTCAGCATTACATGTCAAGCGCTGGCCTGCTTACTTAGTTGTTCCAGTAAGCGTTGAATAGAGCTTTGGGGTGGGAGGGGAGGGGGGATAGGATCATGGGAAGCTAATCTGTGTGTGCCAGGAGAGAGAGCGAGAGAGAGAGAGAGGGCTGGCTGGCTGTGCCCACTCGCCGTGCTGGAGTCCACCCTGGGTTTGGGCTAACAAAGCCCTTTGTGTGTGCCTAGGGAGACGGGTGCTCCACTCAGCTCGCTCTTAGTCCTCCTCGAGGACGGCCCCCACCCAAGGGCCCCTCGTTGTGATCTTACTTCGTTTCCGTCTCTTCAAAAGAAAAGGTGGCCAAGCCTCACATAACGTTCTGCTTAGATAACAATTTCTGACCAGCTATTTTAACCACGTTTAAATACAGTCATGGTGCCATTGGCTGGTTAACTTAATTGTTAGTAATCAAATGTCCCCCCTCAACTGTTTCCTGAGCTCACCATTATTGACTCATTTTCATGTTCCCGCTTTTGGTAGGGCTGTGGTATTATCTGGACGGCAGTGAGCGGCCCTGCCTCACGCTCATTGGCTCACCAAACTTCGGCTACCGCTCGGTGCACCGGGACCTCGAGGCACAGATCGCCATAGTGACAGAGAACGAGGAACTTCAAGCACAACTTCAGCAGGTGTGTCGAGTGGCCCGGGCACACTACTAATGGAAATGTAATTAGCTGATAAAATCATGATCTCATTTAGAGACCGCTTTAGACGTAGTGACTCTTTATAAAGTTTTATGAATGAATGAATGTCCTTTATTGTCATTGTCACAGGTACAATGAAATTGAGAGATGTCTCTGATCAGTGCATCATCACATAAAATAATAGAATATATAAATATTCTATTATTTATTCTATTATATATAACTTAAGTGCTAAAGTCACATACAGACAATCAACCTACGTCCAGTCAATATAACAATCAATCAATCAATCATGAAGGCGCATTCAACTAGACATAGCGTTCATAGCGTTTTAACAGCAAGGGCACAAATGAGCAACAGGGGCAAGGAAAAACTCCCTATCAGCATTTTTGTTTGTATTTGTTGTGGTAAAGGAAGAAACCTTGGGCAGTTCCGACGACTCAATGTGCTAACCCAACTGCCAAGGGCAAGGTCCAATCTCTTACATATTATAAAAAGATATGGTGTGAATATAGTCATGTCAGGGTTGTCTGTGGAGCTGGTGGCTGGAGGCCAGAGATGCTGGATCAGGCAGTGGAAGGCTGCCATCTTGCTGTACCCGGGATCCGTAAAGGCTCTCCTTCACGGCATAGCAAGTTCCAGTCTCTCTCACATCATCAGAGGATTATGGTATGAACTAGTCCATGTCAAGGTTGTCTGTAGAGCTGGTTGCTGGAGGTCAGGGAAGCTGGACCAGTGTGAAATAGTCCATGTCAGGGTTATCTGTAGAGCTGGTGGCTGGAGGTCAGGGACACTGGGTCAAGCAGTCATTTCGGAGTGCCGCTGGATCAAACGATGTCAAACGGTGGAAGGTAGGGATGTCTCTCAGCAGGGTGGTTATGGCATGGAGGCAGAAAAAGGAGATGAGTTAGAGCAGCAAATATCAGAGAATGTATGTATTGTATTGTTTATATATTGTATTCTATTATATATATGTCTTTTAAGCAAGCATTCAGTTGGCGCTTAATGCATGAGGCAGTTAGGTGATCATTATCTACTTTTAGTAGCATTAAGACATGTTATTGAAATTGGGTAAAAACTGTGTTTGGCCCCATTTAATAATAATAATAATAATAATAATAATAATAATAATAATAATAACAACTTCGTTTTATATAGCGCCTTTGTAGAAATTTACCTTTTTACAAGCAGCTATTTTTCTAAGAAGTGTCAGGATAAGCACAGGAGTTATTAATGCTATCTGATACTCTAAATAAGAATCAGAATCAAGTTTGTCATGGCTAACACCTGTGCCTACCCTGCCATTTCCTGGAAAAATGGCAGCTGTGAAAAAGGTCCACAGACTTTGATCGTTCCCACCTGTCTGATCTGTTCCTTGTTGTTTGCCAGCCAATAGCCTCACGTGTTGCCTGTTAGATGATACAAGGCACTCTTGTCTTGTGGAGGAGTGTGTGGAGTAGTCACTGGTGGAGAACTGTCAAGTCACACTGAGGCGGCTTTGTTCTCCGTTAGACAGTCATAAGTAGTCTCTTGTGCTTGAGAATATACACCTTTGCTATGTGTCTTCGGTTTTGATCTGCTCCGAGTGGAGTACATAAATGACATGCTAAGTGTTTGGAGTGGCTGTTTGGCACATTTGTATTGCTCCATGACTAAGTCCAATCACTCTGCGCCAAGGAAGGTGAACATGTTTTTCATTCTCGTAGTTCTCTGCAGTTTTTTTTTCTGAATTCCCCCATTGTGCTGTGTGTTTTTGCAGGAGCAGGAGATGTTGTACCAGAGGTCCACTGAGGTCTCGGGCAACACCTTCCAGCAGCCCAATCGCTATGTGAAACTGTGGGTGAAGCTGGTCACCCCTCTCATAAAGAACTTCTTCTAAAAGCAGCCGTCGGGCCCAAGGCATCCCTCTGTCACATCAGGTGCGTCACTCGTGCACTCCGATCTTCGTCATTTCTCCAAAATCTGACGTACTGTCCTATTTGTACAGACAAAGCTCCTCACACACTCACTGCCTCCCCGTCTGACACACAAACACACACACACGTACATGCACACATGCTCTGAGTGTAGAGGGTTCAGGAAAACAGTAAAACCAGACTGCGGCCAGCACTGAAATGCGTCGACTCACTATGTTGGTCCCAGCATGCATCAGCAGCAGGCCTAGTCAGCAGTGCTGACCACAGCGGGAGGCCTGCACTCCCCACATTGGCTGCCTTGGCCCAGACAGGACAGCTCAGCTTCGCTCCCCCACACACCCACAGGCCCTCCCTAAAACCAACTGGAGGCCCTTGGGGCAGCCAGAAGCATTTTCTGTTAGCGGCTGGCAGCTGTTAACCGTTGCTAACCGTGCTAATTGCAGTAGACTTACTACATTTGCACCCTAAGATCCTGCTCAGCCAGTAAGTAAGATATTGGCCTGGCAGGTAGTGTTCAGTATTTCTGGTAACAAGTTGATTGATTTCCGTAGCTGAATCAATCAACCCTCTGCTCATTAGTGGAGGAAGTTAACTGGGGAGCAAGCAGTCATAACTACGTAACACGGACCACAGCTAAGGTGATTGTTTTAAACTAAGTATAAGAAATGTGCTGCAAGGTGTAAAATTGCACCAAGTTATCCACTAGTGGGCAGTGTTGTATTGCAACCAATTAAAATCAATATTTGGTTGACTTGGACAGAGGGTGATATTTTGAATTAATGATTTACTACCTACTTCTTTTACGATTTCCCAGGAACTTATCATTTGAAGCCAGTTTCTATTTTTGTAGACGCTGACAGGTAGGCAGGTAGGGAACATACCCTGTCATGTCTCAGGTTGCTCTTTGTGTATTCTGGCATGTTTGTAATTGTAGGTATGTAGATTGGAAATCTAACAAATATTTCAACCTTCTAAAGTAGTTTACTGGATTACTGTCACAGTAGGATTTTCAAGAAGTGTTAAATGGGAGGAAAGTGACTGGACCAGAAAAATGTAGCTAAGCAGGAAGAGAGGTTAGAAACGTTTTTTTTTTTTTTTTTTTTCCAGCCCTTATCAACATCAGCCAAGATTTTTAGCTGAACCACAGGTAGTGTTGGTGTCCTTTGCCAAGCAGTCTTCTGATTTGACCAATATTGCTACACCTTTGAAAATGACAATGCTAGATCTTCTAAGGCTAATGGGGCCTTTGTTGCTTTTCACACTGTAATAGGAGAGACTAGATGTTATGTCACACTGTAATACATACTGTACATGTATATCAGAGTCATTCCCATAAGTAGCAGTAAGTATGTGTCTAATCCATTAGCTCAGCCCAAGAGCCTCCGGCTTGAAAGGCAACAGTGATATTTGCTGTTAGCTGCCTGTCTCTGCTGATTTGAGTATGATTTATAAGGTGTCAGGTATGTTGTATGTTATGTATGATATGTTTACAGGGTTCTTGCAGGTTTCAGTTAGTTAAATTTTAGACCTTTTTAGACCATTGTGTTAGAAAATTAAGACTAACACAACACATTGATCGAAACATTCATATGATCCCAGATATTCTCAAAACATTTCATTTTTATTGATGAACAAGCTGGCAAGCTGGTGTGTATCAGCTTTGGCATGGGACTCCAGTGCCTTTACGCCCAATGTCGCTAACTGTAGGTTCTTCTTGCATATTTTGCAGCGAGCTTCATGTTTATTGCCGGGGATAGCTTGAAATCAGCTGCAAAACTCGCTGTTATCGAGCCAGGTCTCATTAAATATACACTTGCCCATGTTCTTATCAACTGTCTGAAAACTCTCTGATTTGTTCAGTGAAAAATGCTTAAATGAACGGAGGAAATAATTTTAAGACTTGGGTCAATTAAATTTAAGACCTAGACCTTTGTTTTTTAGACTTTTTAAGGCCTTAAATTTCACTTTTTGAATTTTAGACTTTTTAAGACTTTTTAAGACCCCGCGGGAACCCTGTGTTTACCTCTGCACCAGCACTCATAACCGACAGATGTTGAAGTGCTGCCACCCTATGGACCTTATTGTGAACTACATGGTGGTGTTGTGTAGCAAAGCTATGTAGAATGAATGCTGTATCCTTACATTGCACTTAACACTAATCACTATCAGCTAGTGTCTTCTGAATTGACTTAATGGAAACATACACAGACAAAAACAAGACATTTTAAAGGTGTTATAGAATTTCAAACAGCATTTACCTTGTTATCGTTGAGTCTAGGTAGCTTAAGATATCCAATGGACCATAGCAAAACTTCAACACCATCTACCGCCTCCTTCTACATGTAAATTTCAAGCTAGAAATGGCGGGCTGAAACAGGCCAATCTGAAACGAGGTGGCTCTTGACGTCGGTAGCACTAAGATACACCGCCTTTATTTATATAGTCCAATCAAAGATAGTTTGGAACCGTCTCTGGTCCAATCCCCTGTTGCTTCATGAATTTGCTAAGGGAGGCGGGAATTACGAATCGTTTAGTTCTAACCCTTTTAAATGATGCTCTAGCAGTGCTCCTGGGTCATTTTCAGACGCAAAAATTTGCATACACTATTATTGAGCCTCAAAGAACAATTTCTGATAGTCAAAAAATGTTCTATGACTCCTTTAAGACAACCTTTTTTTTGTTGTGTATTTTTATTGTATAACAGCAGAGGGCGAGCTGTTCAGATGCTGAGCAGGAGGCAGACGGCAGCCAGCACCCACTTAGCCGGCTTCTCTTTGGTTTTCAGGTTAAAGGTCCAGATGTAGGTGGGGCCACGGATGCGTGTCTTGTAGACGGGGCACTCGTAGATGTTCTTGGTTTCCTGCCGGTCCACGGGGATGGCCTTGATGAACAGGACAGGCATGGCTGGAGTCAGCTCCTTCAGACGCGCGTCGCATATCACACCTGTTTGGGTGTCCCAGCGAGCACCTGGACAAACAATGACGACACCACACACAAACACAGCCCCACGTATGGACGTTTATTTGGACTGCAGGGCAGGATGGCAGACGGTGTGATGTGTTCTGCCCTGTTGGAGACCTTCACCCCCACTCCCCACCCCCCCAGCAGTGTGATGGTCTTTTACACTCCTGCTCTCATCTGCAGTCTAACTCTCTATGACTCTCAGCTCAGTCTGTGCCCTATGTGTTGAGTAATAGTGCGAATAACCATGCAGCATGAGATTACACCTCTTCTTTTTTCTCTCATGTTACAATTGTGCTCTTGTTTTAGCTCAGTCTATACTGGAAACTGAACTGTTTACCCTAAGGTCAAAAACATTTATAACTTGCTGAGAGAGAGGAGAGGAGGGGGAAAAGGTTTGATGTGAACTAGCTGATGGACAATGAGTTCAGGATCTCAAGTTCTTGCTGTCCATGCTAGAAACTTGGTTTGACTGTGAGAAGAACAAAATCTGTATGTGTGTGAGTGTAAGTGTATGCAGCCTTTGGACATGCACACTGGGAAAGTGTGTTTGTGTTACCATTATCAAAATGACGCTGAAGCATTTTGATTCAGTGGATCAATGGTTCTCAAAAATAATATTATTAAAAAGATTGTTTGATGACACTTTTTTCATGGTGTGATCTATTACGTGCTAGGCTGTCTAGCGAAACTTTTCAAAACCACATATGGCTTGACTACCATATAATGAAGTGAGACTAGATTTTGGAATTATTATAATTCTCAGCTAACCCTATGGACCAGTTGCAGACTAGCATAGTGACTGCTCTAGTCCATAGAGAAGAATTGCCTTTTTTAAATGGTATTCCTCCACTGATCTCCACATTATAAGTACACTGGTTCCAGGCAAGCTGCATGTATGTGATCAGCTGTGAGAGAATCTGACTTTTGACAGGGTCTATAATAAAACTGTGAGTTGTATGCAGGACCTACCCTCCATAAACAGGCCATGGACATAGGCTCCTTCACGGGGCGGGGTTGTCATGTCCTCTCGGTTCTTTTTGGTCACCTCTACAGACAGGCACATCTTATCCAGGGGCCACTCATTCTTACGGGCCATGGTCTGCATGATGGCTGTCAGGAAGGACTGCGGGTTAAAGAAGCCTGCCAACCACACAGCAGGGGGCATGGCGAAGTCTGCAGTCCACGCTTCCAGCTCCTGAGCACAGAGATAAGAGTTGCTTCAAAAAGATACTGGAGACTAATCAAAATAATGTTTTTACATTTGGTATGTTTTAAAGACAGGAATCGAGATATTGAAGATATATATATATTTAAAAATGCATATATTTACTTGACACTGTATCAATACACAATCAGTCATAAATGGGGAGAAGGGAAAGAAGTGTTTTCAGAAGTTGGCTGTGCGTGTATGTTAAGCTAAAATAAACTGATCTTCATGTGTTTTGCTGTTACCTTGATCCTGAGGAGGAGATCTGCATACCATCCTCCCAGGCCCTGCAGGGACGGGTACGCCCGTTTGGTCCAGGACTCAGGCACCGTGTCCAAAAATAAAGCATTCCCCAACTCCTCCATGTCTGTGGTGATGGTGAGTTCTCCCTGATAAACCAAACATTCATTACTCTCAAGGTCAAAAAAAGCTTTCAAATCATGAGGTCTCAGATGCCATCTTGATAAGTGGCGTAGAATATTTGGCACAATGTAGATGGTGTTCGTTGGTAATGGACGTTTCACTCACGAAATATGTGAGTCAAGCAATTGCGTGATAAGTCATTGAATAACTGAACAATTGAATCAATTCACTTCTTTACTGGCATCAAGCATGAAAGGAAGTATAAAATTAAGTCTGCATCTCTTTGACTTCTGTGTCATGTTTGATATTTGTGACAGATCAGTGTGTTTTGAGGATGTTTAGACATTCATTTTGAGGATGTTTACCATCTTTATCTAGGTCCCCAACCTTCATCTTAAAAATGACTAGGTTATTCCCATAAATTCCCACAAAACACTTTTTACTTTGGAAATTCCCTAAACTTTCCAACCCTAAAAGAGAGCCTGTGAGCTAGATGCAAGTACGTCCTAAATTGCAGACCTTAAGCCCCAGATTGAGCTCCTTGAGAGAGCGTGAGATTTCCTTAGTCAGGATGTTCATTCTCTCACACTCCTGGAACACCACAATGATGAAGGGAGTCTTCTCCTCTGCCTTGGCTATTATCTCAACCATGTTGAAACTGTCGGGCAGCTTCTCCAGGATCTCGTCCAGTATGGCTTTCACCTGAGGGAGACAAAGGAATGATTCTGAATGTGAAGCAACAATTAGTGCATCTTCCAACAAGTAGGGATTTGTATTCTCTTTATCAGAATAGTGCTTGTATTTTTCCCCACACATTCTAGGATGGAGGATACAGGTTCTTCAGTTCTTCTGCAATCACAGTACAAAAATGTTCAGGAGCAGGGTGTCTTAAGAGATTGAGTGGCTACCTTCTCCTCTCGTGACACTCCTCCACCCCCTGCAGCGTCAGACTCTTTGGGCTGCAGCTCCAAGATTGTGCGGAAGAGCTTCTCAGAGGTGATTGTGAGGAAGCCGATCTCTGCATTGGAGTGCAGCCCATACAGGTAGGGGCTCTCCGCTGGCAGAGTCTCATCAATGTACAAGTGGTAGCCCTGAGGCACACAGCAAAAGCATGATGTACACAGTACACCATCAATCTCTAGGCCTCAAGAGAACAGCTATTATATGAATTAAACACAAGTTTGCTAGGCTATGATACTGAAACAAACCTGCTTGACATAAAAAAAGACTAGATTTTCAGGCAGTGGGAAACATTTAATAATGCACTAGTGCGCTAATAATTTTTTGCGGCTTGTACTGTATGTGTACATGAAGGGCTGACCTTGTAGTCAGAGTTTGGTGGCACAGGGAAGCCGGGTGCCAGATACACTTCTCCCTCCAGCATCTCAGGCTTCACATACTCCTCCAGGTAGGTCCTGCACAGCTTCCTGTCCCAGTCGTCAGTGATGTGGCCCCCGTACATAATCTCTCCAAACAGGTAGCGCAGGTCATCCCATGGCACCTGCCACGCACACCAATCAATCACTTGAGCTTTTGGACAATGTTTTCAGATGCATTTACTTCTGTTGTGCTAATATTATCTATTAAAATTTCATTTCGTCTGTGATAACATTCATGGCATCATGGCCAAAAAATAGTTTATAGTTCTTTTTCCTACAGACAGCACCTGTTAAGCTTGAACAACAGATTCACATGGGTTATCTCCTTTAACAGCTTATCTTGGTCTGTTAACTGTGATGTGTTCCTGAGCGTCAGATGTTCACCTTATTATTGGCCTCCAGGTAATTGTAAAGCACGTTGACGGAGATGGTGAGATCTCCGTTGTTGAAGGGGTAGGATCTGTTCCATCCCTGTGCGCCAAACTTGCGCCTCTCTGCCACTACGGCGTGGAAGTAACACAGAGTGAAGAGGATGACCTTGAACTCCGACTCCTTGGAGCACATCTCCAGCGTGTCCTGCAGAGAGCAGCACACACCCACACCAGTGTCAGGCAGCAGTCTAACCATCCACACCCTTCTAAGTCAGTATCGGAAAAGAGGCTCTCTACACTGCAAAAACAGGTTATTCCATTATTGTGTCCCTTATTGTGTCTCTCTGTGTGTGTTATCTGGACTATGGAGGAGCTCACCTGATCAAACAGGTAGAGAGCTTTGTGCAGGTTGGCAAACATGCCGGTGGGCGGCTCGTTGGTGATTTTGATGGCATTCTCCAGCAGGCCCTGTGGGATGATGTGGCCCTCCGGTGTGGGGGAGGGCTCAGCGCTCATGTACACACGGTAGTTTTCATGACTGCCGATGCTGTAGCGCTCCACGCGCTTGTCCAGGCTGCTCAGCCACTTAGCCACCAAGTGGATGTTCTGAGGTCAGACACACACACACACACACTGAGCATCATAGTTTTGACCCATAACCATTTTTGTTACTAATGTGGCTATACAGACACCTGCAAAATGACCCAGTGTCCCTCTGCAGCAGCCTTGTCCAACGCTGCCTCTGCCACGACCTCCTGACCCTGACCCAGAGACACGTTGTGGAACTTCCCGTTGTCAAAGGTGAAGCCTAACTTTTTACCTACATGGAACAAACATAAGTATCTTTCAATGTACAACATGATTAAATCATAAATATCCTAAATAGGAAACAATCTATGCCAATCGTTACTGTTTCAATCAATACAGTTTTCTCAGTAAAATGAGTACCGAGTGCCTCCACGTCCTTGAGCGGGTCCACTCCCGGAGAGAGGATGAAGAAGACTGGTGTGGCGGAGCTGCTCTCCTGATAGGACACAGCAAACTCAACGCTCCGTCCCTCCACATACTTAGTGCCCAGCTTCTCCTCCACAAAGTTCCTGCAGTGATGTCAAGCACATGCATATTCAAGAAGAGAGAGAAAGAGTAACAGAGGGCTACAAGTGTGCGGATGGGGGCAGTGATTTTACTTGACAGCGTAGGACATCCGGTCCGGCCGGAGGCATCTCATCATGCACAGTTTCTGCAGGCCCGTCTTGTTCTTCCACTCCTGAGGAAACTTGTCCTTCTCCGGAGCCTCCGATTCCACAAACTTCTTCCAGCGCTTGGCAGAGCCCTCGATGTCCCGGTCCAGATTTTTAAACTCATCCATCTCAGCTAAAGCCTGAAGATATCAACAGATTGGGTCACATTCCAATGTGCCTCTCAAAAAACAGCATCTGTCGTTGAGCACTTGTCATCTGCAAACTCTTCACACACACCTTAATGCCACCCCAGGCCTGATTGGACAGGAAGTCCACAGGGGAGCCCAGTCCTGCTTTGAATGGGAACCTTAGCAGGAAGTCCAACTCCACAGGATTTATCTCCTTCTTCATTACCAGGATCTGTTGACAGTAGACAACAGTCAACAAATCAGTAGTATGCCGATTCTGAACACTGAAAAGGCCAACCAAGACCAACATAATGAAGGTGAACTGCTTATGGCTTACAGTTCATATGGCCAAGGTCACAATGTCACATACCTGGAAGGCAATCTGAGCGATGAACGTAAGCTTGTCTTTTTCAAACAGTGAGCGGTTGGTGTACATGAACACTGAATAAGTGATTTCATCTATCAGGTTGCTAACCCTCTGCTTCACTTCCTCAGCTGGCTCAGTACGCATAATGGCTGTATCAAACACCACACTGAAGGCCTGGATGCGCACACACACACACACACACACACACACACACACACACAGAGCATAAAAGTCAGTAACTGTTACTAAACAGATAGCTTTTATTCTACTGGGCCAATTTTTAATTAATAACAGAAGTACTGAGAGGTGAATCTGAATAATTAAGGATAATAACGTTGGAACGACACTAGCAGTTAGTCATTACTCCTCTTCTCTATTCCTCCTTTTTATTCTCTCCACAGTAGTAAGAAGCAGTGTCAGCATGTCCATTCAGTGCTCATAGCTACCACGTACCTTGAGAGAAAACTGGTATATCGGATTGATCTTGTTGAGGTCATTGAGGATAAAGTAGAGCAGAGCCGCTCGAATGGAGGCTGGCCTGTAATTCTCTCTTGCCTCATTAATCTTTATCTCAGTGATCTTGGCCTCTCGCACCTAACAAGCAAAAAAGCAGTCAGAAAGACACACACACACACCAATGCAACTGTTAAGGTCTTCCCAGGCTAATTATAGTGTTTGGATTTTTGACTCATGCTGTTATTGAGCATCCATAGAGTGATATGGAAATGCACGTCAAGGACGTTTATTGAGATCTGATCCAAAGTGTTCTTATTACTAGATTATTAGGTGGGTGGGGGCACACTGCCCAGATTATAACAGCTAACAGCCCAGATCAAACCTTCTCCTCAATCTCAGTGGCCGTGCGCTTGGTTATCTCCAGGTTCTCCACCAGTGCTGTGTCTCCTAAAAAGTTTCCGGAGGCCGCTGAGAGACGGGCTAAGAGTGAGTCTTCCAGCTGCTTCAGGACGATCTTGAAGGTGTTCTGCTGTTTGGTTAACTCTGCCTGGAAAGCACATTTCACCTCAGGTCAGGATTACTGGGAGAAACACTTCCATGGTTAATCCTGTCTTAATATTGATATCTAGTAAATATTTTAGATAATACAAACAAAAGGGAAAAAGTGCTCGCTACCTCAATTGTCACTGTCATTTGATACAACATCAACTGAGTTAAGAACTGACAGCTACCATAGCACTAACTAATAGGGCACAGGAAAATGAAACTTGCCCTTATCAGTTAGTGTTGCCTGTTGTATCACTATTTGTTCTTCGTCGTACAAAATTCTGCCGTAAAACAACAGGGCCATGGGTTGAATCGTATTCAAAATATAGGATTTACCTTCAGCTCCTCCAGGTCAGGCCTCTCTTTGGCCACCACAGCGGCCAGTAACTGGTCCTCCAGGCCGTCACGTGTCACCAGGAAGTTGATCAGTGTACACTGCGCCTGCATCTCTGGTTTGTAGTGTGGGTTGAAGTACTTTGTGTGTAGAATGAGACGGAAGTTGGAATGGTACTCCACCTCCTTATCACCAATGCGAATATATCTACCAAGAATCAGGTTATCAGTTATCAGTTGTCTTCTAAAAGCCGATATGGCTGTGTATAACAGTGCGGTTCTGACTTACTTTCCCTTCTTGATTGTGTTTCTCCCAAGCAGAGGATCCAGCACTGGCTCCACAGATTCACCAATATTCTCAATCAGTAATATGTCTCCATTAGACACAGCAGTCTCTATGACATCCAAGTAACTTCAGAAAATGAAAAACGACAACACAAAGAATGGTAATGTCATTGCCTGCTGTTGCCTTTCAATACAAAATAAAGTTTGCTCCAAAGCTACAAGGTAAACCTTTTAAGTGGTACTTATTTTTCTAGGTCATTTTTTTTATCAGTAGCAAGAAAGACATTTAGCTACACCGTTATGGAGAATGAAGATAGTAGGACACCTCACCCTTTCTGGCCCAGCCTGATGATCTTTAGGTTATCTCCATACTTGTTCTTGATCCACTTGATACCCTGGAGCTGGGCGTCGATGATGAGAGGCCAACGCTCTGTGTTGCATAGAATGGTGGCGTTCTCGATGGACATGCGGTCACTCGGCAAGCCCTGGTTGCTCCAGGCTGCAATGTCAGCATCGTCTGTCAGCAGTGTAAGAGGGTCTAGGCCCTCTGTGATGGGGATGGAAACCTGAGAAAGCCATGGAGCTTGCAGGATGAGTTGTCTTAAAGCAACACGCCACCGTATTTCAATATTGAAATATGTTCTTCCCCTAATTTAGACGAGTTGATACATACCTGTTTTGCCTCTGTGCGTGCACACAATCGCTCTGGCGCGCAATGCTACTTTCTTCGCATTTAGCTTAACCCAGTTCTTTCAGTTCATCCAAACAGCCTTAGTTAGAAACAACCAAACGCACCCACGTCTTCCCTTTTTACACGCGGGTACTCGAATAGTTATCTATGGTGGTTGTGGTGACACAAAATAAAACTGACTGATTTTCTAAGCAGATATCATAGAGAACTATGTATGGCAGAAGAACACTTGGGAGCCCTTCGTTGTCGGCGCAGTAATATCCTCACTCCTGAAAACTCTTCTCTCCCAAGGATGTTACTGCACTGACGGCAAAGGACTCCCAAGTGTTTCTCTGCCAGACATAGTTCTCTTTAGTTACATAGTTCTAACTCCAAGGCTGTTTGGATGAACTAAAAGAACTGGGTTAAGCTAAATGCTAACAAAGTAGCATCATGCACCAGAGCGATTGCGTGCCCGCACATAGACGAAACAGGTATATATCAACTCGTCTAAGTTAGGGGAAGAACATATTTCAATATTAAAATACGGTGGCGTGTTGCTTTAACAATACTAACAGTACTAATACTAGTACTAATTTGGAGATGAATCTTTGCAAAAAAAATATAGTGGAAACGTGAATTACAATAACAGTGCATTCTTTGCTTCCTTAATGATTTTTAGATCATTCAACCTTTGTCAGAGGCAATGGCTCCTAAAATGGAGTACCTTTAGCTGTTTGAGGTAGGGCAGCCAGTACTTGTCCATGAGGTCTGTGCGATACTTCTTAGTGAAGTATCCCACATAAGAGACAAAAGCAGTGATGAGCAGGACATCCCCACTCAGTGTTTTCTCCTGGATCTTAAACTCAGCCACAGACTCAGACCAACGGACCTTCTCAGATGCCAGGCCACCGACCAACCTGTCATCAGAACAAACAAAGATACAAATACGTTACAAAAAAAAAAGACAATTTCCCTTCCTAAAGATAAATTTACAGGTTTTACAGGCTTTACAGGTTACCTGTTGGCAAGGGAAATAGTTTGATTGGTTGCATCGGCTTCCTGCTGACACTTGAGTTTGTCTGATGTTGCTTTCTCAAAAGCTGCTGTTAGCTTGGCCAAGTTGGCATTTAATTGCTACAGAGGGAAAAAAACGTGCACATGAAACATTAAAAGCTGTTCACTGTAATCAAAATAAAGGACCTTTCCCAGTATTTGTAAAGAAGTCTGATGTGTTACAAATGAACTGGTTATGTTTTAATTAGAAAATGCCTGGGGTGACCGGGGGTCTGGCACTCTGAAATGCAATTTGTTGCCTCAACTGAACATATTTCACTAGGTAGCAACACATGTGCTTTCCTGTATGATTTTGGGAGCTTTCAAACTGGCCCCATCACTGCCTCCTTGAGAGTTCCCAATTTGAGAGTTACAGTAAGTGTAATTTGTGACGCTAGTGCTCCAATGTGGGTTACGTCCAGAGAGGGACACTCTCTGTGATACTCACCGCTATTTTGGCCTTGATGACGGACAGCTTCTCTTGGGCGGCGGCCAGATCAGCGTTGGCCTGGGCGAGAGCCTGCCTCTTGGGCTCCACGTCGCAGTAGACCTCGTAGAACTTCACAATGTTGATGCACCACGAGCACAGGCCTGCGGCTGCAATTGACTTGGACCTGATGAAGTCTGGCTCAAATGTAGGATCATTTTTGTAGGGCCTATTTAAGAGAGAGTGAGAGAGAGAAGATCAAAACATATCCAATCTGTAGACTAGAGGAATTACATACTACATTCAATCACACTGTTCACACTGACACTGTTTATTGATGTCGGTGAACAATGACACCATGCACTGGATGTAAGACTCACTGGAAAGCCTTCATGCAGGTTTCTGGAATGTTCTCTTTTTTGTAATGAATTAGGGACTCCAAGAAACCATCCACTTTGGCCATCATGTTCTTAGCAGATTTCCAGCTTTTGTCCTTGGGGATCTTTCCACCAGGGGCGAGGAGGATCATGACAGCAGCCGTGACATTTACCACGGCCTCGGGGGGTGAGCCAAATGACTTTAACTCTGTCAAGTTGTTCTGTCAGACACAAGCCCACTCATGTTATTGATATAGTGGTTGGCTCTTATATTGACTTATAACAGCCACTGTGCTTGGGTAGATACAGTACAGAGGAAGTCTAACCTTGTTGAGGGTGTTCAAGGCCTCCTGTGCAGCCATCAAGGCAGGCTCAGCTTTAGCAAGGTCCTCCTCACAAGACTTCTGCTTCTCCCCCACATTCTACACACACACATGCACACTGTTATAGATCCTACTCTACTCCACAGTCAAACATATTTATCACCAATTAGTTATACATGTATGTATTTAAACAGTTAAATTTACCTTTGGCTCAGCCCTACCCACAAATGCAATACCATTTAACTACAAGCTGCCCAGAAAAGTCAGACATGAACGATATACTATTAACCTATCTATAACTTTAGCTGTGCTGAACCTGTCAGGAATTTCTAAGCAAGTGGATGTTAAATAAATGTAACATACAGTAGAGGCCTGCACTCCCGCGGGTGTACCGCGAGACCCGCGGGACCCAACGCAAAACAGTGCAATGCGGGAATAAATTTGAAAGCTCATTGCGGGCGCGGGCAGGAGCGGGACTGCACTATGCGGGAGCGGGCGGTAGGATGATAAACTGCAATCCCGCAAACACAATATGTGTGTAAAATAAAATATACAAATGATTAATGTAGTGCTTAGCATACATAATTTGTGCAGAATATTTTATTTACTGTTACTAAAATCATTAAAACTTGCAGATATAGCCTAAGATAGCAAACGACATTGGTTGTTGGTTGGAAAGGTAGGTAGCCTATCCATCAGACGACCGAAATTCAATGTTGAATCAACGTGATGGACGGTCGTAGTGGTAGTACAGAGCTCTGCGATAAACTTCAAAAAGTTCAGCCAATTAAGAGGCCTTTCAGTGAGATAGAAATTAAGCCAACGTCCCTCTTGCAGGATTTTTGCAGGCGGGAGCGGGACAAAATATTGCCGGTGCGGGCGGGAGCGGGAGTGAAAATTACAATTCTTTGCGGGTGCGGGCGGGAGCGGAATAGCACAATGCGGGTGCGGGCGGGAGCGGGACTGATAATTCTGTCCCGCGCAGACCTCTAACATACAGTATCTCCTTGCTGTACACAAACATTAAAAGAACCCTTTTACCTTAGCAATGACTTGCACTTTCAACTCCTCCTCATTTGCAATGGCTGCTTCTTTGGAGACCTTCTCCGTCTCCACCCCCACCACCTTGATGAGTTTGTCAGCATCTTCATTCTTCTGCTTGAGCTCCACCTCCTGCACTGCCAGCTTGGCCTTCAGATCATCTACCTGTCACCAAAGCACCAAGAACCAGGGAATGGGTCTACTGCAATATTTTTCAAATCTGTTATCTGATAGTTGACTACATTTAAATACAGTCTCTCTCTGAGCCCAGGACTAGAGTTCAAACAGTTAAAAATAATTTTGGGCTGATTTAGTTAAAATGGAGTATGGGGTATGTGTCAGTTATTCTAGTGCATAAATACCTTAACATATTATAATTATAATAATAATTTATATCAGTGAGAATATATCATGTATATCATGACTGGTAAGAATCATCTGTTCTAGCAATCAAGGTTTATGTTAGTTATGTGTCTTCTGACCTGTGCTGATGTAGTCTGCAGTTTGGTCAAGCCATTCTCCAAACGCTCCATCTTGGAAAGCAGTTCCGACCTCTTGATGCTAAGCAGGTGCTGGTATAATTTAATCTGCTCCAGGAAAGTCTTGGGGGTGGTGTAGTTATAACGACGGTCAGACAACAGGTAGGATTTGGACATGTCATTCACCGTTTTATGAACATAAGCCATGAACTGGCTGAGGGAGTCCTTGATCTCCGGCTGAAAAATGGAATACAGACCTCACACTCAAATTCAATTCAATTAAATTTTGTTTATATAGCGCATTTTTACAAAAGGCATGTCTCAAAGCGCTAAACACAAAGAGGCCCAATGAGCAACAGTGGCAAGGAAAAACTTGCAGCGTTTGTTGTTTTTACTTGTTAAGGTTAAGGAAGAAACCTTGGGCAGTTACGACGACTCAAGGGGTTAGCCCAACAGCCTAAAACACTATTATCCCATTAGGTACACATTATAAGAAAATTGTGGTATAAATAAAGTAATATAGGAGTCCGAGTCCCATTATTACATTCAGTATACACAATTCTACTGAGTAAAAACACATTAAGGCAACACATTTCAGGTTATTTATGTAATGTATTAGATAAGATTAGCATGGTTTCTCTGACTAAAATGCAGAATTTTCACAACTTTCTCTTCAAATAATTGTCCATTATACCACCTGGTTAGATGCGATTTGGGAGTCTAGTGAAGTTCAGACTCACCATTATACCTTCCGTTTCTGAGAGAAAACGAGCACTAACAGACACCAGCGCCTCCTCTGGCCACTCCTGGAACCAATCGATGGAGGTGCAGTTGACCACAGCGGGGAACTTCCTGGCACGCACCCTCAGAGTGGAGCCCACCGGAGAAAAGCACAGAATCACCTGAGAGAGACAAGAAGAGAGAGAGGGAGAGAGTCCACCACATGCAAGGCCAAAGGAGCTAAACCATCACCACGTTAGCATAATACACACCGAATTTGCAATACGAGCCTTTAAATCTTTTTAAATAATATCTTTTAACAAATAACATAGACATTTATTTTGCACATGCATATTAATGTCTAGTTACCATCTATTCTTGAGCATACACAGCAAATTATCTCTTTGCAAAGTATAATAAAATTGATAGACTCATTATGTATATATACTAACATATAATAAATAGTAATCACACCTTCAGCTGCCTTCGAACTCTGTCAATGAAAAACTTCCAGCAGTTCTCCCTGGAATCAGGTATGCCAACGTTTTTAACCTCATTTCGCATGGCCCCAATGATCTTCTCCACCTCGTCGTCCTGGAACAGGCCTGGGATCTCGCCTGAGGCCAGCAGGTCGTTGATGAGCACCAGGAATTCCTCCTCTGCCACCTGGGAGTCTGTCATCAGGAACACGGTGCCTATGTTCTTCAAGCCGGCCTTCATATACTGGGCATTGAGGTCCAACTGAGGGGGGACACAGAATCACAGATTTGAACTAAGCTTTTCATGTATGAATGTACATGTTTTTCCAGGAATTAAAAGGCTGTGCAAATGTGTGAATACTGAGTATATCTGTGAAAACTCTTCTTCCACCATTTATACAGTAAATCTGTCTCCTATCTTATAAGAATAGACACAACTTTTTTTCAGTGTAAAAACCAATGAATTTGTGCCAAAATATTGCTTTGGGGCACCTTTAGGTCAGGGATGCCATAGCCTTTTCTCAAGGTCATCTGGAACACCTCCAGGTTGCTGATGCTGGCTGCAAGCCGTGAAAGAGACTGCTTTCCACTGCCTCCCACACCCACCAGCAGAGCATTGCCCCGGGGACTCTCCAGTATGCGATTGATTCGACAGATGTGGGACATGGCGTCTTCAAACAGAACCTGTCACCATACATGAAGATTATACACAGCTCTACACTGACTATGCAGTGAACTACAAGCAATTATATTTCTATAAGCAAATCATTTTTCTACTTACATTTTTTGAATATTAATGGATAAAATCTTACCATATTACTGAAATACTTGCCAAATTCATGACAGCATTCACTTCATTATAGCTATCTAGGGCTTCTCTCAAAAGTTTGTTTAAAGCTCCCCAATTCTCAACTGGGTAATATTTAGGATCTCCAATTCCTTTTGCGAAATGGCAGTAGATGTTGGGTTTCTCAAAAAGAAAACTTGAATTTATGTCCTAAAAAAGAAAAGATCCACAATGTTGTACATCAAGTATTATTAAGTTACTGTGTCGTGTACTTTGGCTAATTTCTAACATTTCTTAAATGGGGCACCTCAAAACACTTCTTGCAGGTTTTGTCTTGGAGTTTCTCAAACAGCTCCATGTCCTTCTCTTCTGTCAGCTTGTCACCATAGACGCGGTTACACTCATGTAGCCAGATGCGCACC
The DNA here is from genome assembly GCA_017657215.1 of Limnothrissa miodon. Taxonomy (NCBI): domain Eukaryota; kingdom Metazoa; phylum Chordata; class Actinopteri; order Clupeiformes; family Clupeidae; genus Limnothrissa; species Limnothrissa miodon. The sequence goes on along the minus strand of JAGFZM010000161.1, from coordinate 586,035 downwards.
AGCTCCGGCGGGGTCTTTGCGCATCCTGGAGTGCAGAACAGCAATCCCTGCAGCACAACCACGGTCACAATCAACAAGTCTATAAAAGTTGCCAATTCAGTCAGGTCTAGACACATTTGTGACATTTAACACTAGGGTCCAGTATATTCACCCATTACAAGTGCTTGCCTGAAAAATGTTGGAGAGGTCTCTTAGGTTGAATACATAATGGAATTTTACAGCTGTTGGCAGGAATGTTACTGACATATCCTTATGGAACACTGTCAAACAGAAAGAGGATCCATTGCTGTCCTTCCCAGTGATTTTGAATCAATGGTTTTGAATAGTTTTACTGAAAGGGTTCTCACCCAAAGCTGCTGTGACAAGCGTTGGGCAGAACTTTTTGAGTGGTGGTGGGAAGCCACACTGTTCCAGGTGCTGAGAGAAGATGGTATTGTAGATACTGTACAGGGCATCCTGTCCAGGGAAGCTCACAGCAAACACAGTAAAGTGCCTCTGAGACAGGAAACACAAAACACAGTATGTCAGTTAAACCCACTGCTTCAAAGAATACATAACACATAGAGGCACTGAAAAACAATGAAGACCCTTCAATTGATCTGCCTTTTACACAGATGACTTTAAGGGCTTAGGTGTAGACCTGGAGTCTTGAGTCAATCGTGAAGCTGCCTGCTGTTGGGTTCATGCAGGCCACATACTGGCAGTTGTGGATGTCTTTCAGAGTCAGCTTATTTCTGTCATACCTTAAGAGAGGAGGCAGAGTAAAAATGGTTTATAACACAAACCTACAACTGTTGGCTGGTAGAAATGATTCATCCATTACTGTGTGTGTGCACGTGTGTGTGTGTGAGCATCAGTGTGTGCGTGGGTACCAGTGTCCATGGTCCATATGCTGGCGAAGGAGTGTATGTGGGGCCACAGTGAAGTACTTGTCCACCTCAGGCATATTCATGTCATCAATGAAATATATGAGTTTTTTGTTACCAGGTGGCCCATAATTCCGACCAGCTTTCTTCTCAAGTGGCTTCTCCAAGATTGCTTTGGGCCAGAAAAAAACATATTAATGATTACCAGTGATGGGCAGTAATGCATTACTAGTAGCATGTTACAGTAATTGGATTATTTTAATAACGGAGTAATATAACGGTGTTACATTTTAGAAGACAGTAATGAGATTATAGTTACTACCCGACTAATGCGGCGTTACAATTGTGTTGCATTGAAATCGTCAGATTAACCAGTTTTATGCAAAAATATTAATAAACAATGATTGACACAGCTGTGTGTGATGCCTTGCCTCTAAAGGCACTCTACGTAGCGCTGTAATGTCATCAATCCAAGACGCAGCCACAACCACTGCAGCATGGAGAGACCACCGTGGAAACGTTATTTTAAATTAGTTGAAACTAAGACGAAAAACATAGTGGTACAGTGTGTTATGTGCGGGAGACAAAAGATTTTCGACACTAAGAGTTAAAGAAAAGCGGGGTCAGCCCTCAACACAGATTCAGATTAATCTTTTCCTGCAACCAAACAACTCAGGCTAGACTTGTCATGTCAACTGGGCTATCTGGTGTAGCCAACCTATTTGAAGCTAATTTGAAACATTTAAGAAAATGACAGTTCCAATGAGACACTGCTTCTTTAGTTTGAGGAGACGGTAGTGCAAATAATAATAAAGCAAGAAGTTCATCATTGAATATCCTGAAATGTAGTAATTTCCAAATCCAAGCCCACTATATGTGGAATATCAGATTACTTAATTAAATTACTTTTGAGCTGAGTAATCAGTAATCTAATTACTTTCCCAGAGAAACTTGTCCATCACTGCTGATTACTGACTGATTGATTAAAAATGAAAAGCACAAACGTCAAGTTGAACTCTACTGAATGCCAACAAAACTGCCTTGACGTGTATATACCTTGCAGCATGGCGGAGGTGGTGTAAAAGTTAAATGGGACAGACTGCACTGCATAGTGGTCAGTACTGAGACTGCGTAGCTTATCTCCCATTAGCACAGACTTGCCACTGCCAGCGTTGCCCACCAGCATAACGGGTCGCTTGTGGTCCATCAGCATGTCCATGAAAAAGCGGATGCGGATCGTCTCGGCCGTGTGTACCAGAGAGGCCTGCAAGGGGAGCAGTGCATGACTTTACTTACTACTTTTACATGAATTGACCCTTGTAGCAATTGGAGAAGTGGGATGCAAGATGTGCATGTTAACCTGAAGCGGAAGATCAGGATCAAGTTGGAATTTCGGTACTCTGTCCGTCCAGGGGGCAAACTTCTTTGATTCTCGATCAATGTAGTAGTCAAAGACTGTTCCATTGGAGGGGAACTTGATAGTCTTGAACTCATTCACCCACCATTTGCTGAACTCCACTCTATAGTCAGTGAGCTGGATGAGAGAAAATACTTGAGACATTCTTTCCTTTGCAACAACAGCAACAACATCAACAGGTATTCGGGTCAGTGACGTGACACCTACATTTTTAATTCCGGAGGCAATTATTTATATGTATATTTTTAAAAATTTATTTATCTTGTTTACATACCTGTACATTTATCTCACATCACTCTTTTAAGAGGAAGTCATAATTGTGTGAAAGATTTTAAACTGGCTGAATATTATCAAGTTAAATGTGCAAAATGTCATTCGGTATAACGGCACTCGCTTAATGTCGATAAAGAAAAATGTGATTAAAGATTTGTTAAATCTTTTAAAATCTTAAATTTTTCTCTCTGGCATAATCTTTCGAGTCTGTAGATAAACACTGTAAAGTATTTGAAGGAGAACCCATTTTTAAGCATTGTTAATATCTAAAATACTGTCTTCCGTGAAGACACATTCTCCCTAATGTCATTCGTAAAACAAAGATTGGAAGGCATTTTAAACTGTAAACTCATAACTTTTGACATGTGATATATGATGTCATCACTCAGAGGACCCCTGAAGACCACCCAAGTTGGAAGTAAGTTAAAAATTTTACTCCTAAATTAAAGATAATTTCACCTTTTGTAAGTTTCAAACCATGTGTCACAGATTTAGGTGTCATTTGGACAAATGCTATATAGGTGTTTTTAAAGTTGTTAATTAAAAAAAAAAAAATACTTTAGAATATGTCATCTGAAGCTAAAAAGTCAAGAGCAAAATCTATGTATTAGGTGCCCATTCTGCTGCCTGTTGGGACTTAGAAATGAAAAATTTGTCATTCGGCAAAACAAAATTTGTCACTTGGTAAAACAGTTGCATGTAACTGGATTGAAAGTCTAACATTGGCTGCCATATTAAGGCAACACATCGATAAATCAACTCAGATTGCCTAGTAAACTTGAGACTCAGTCCTGAAGGGGCAAAATAAATGATGACCTTTGATGGAGTTATAGCTTAAAAACAAAAACTTAAACTAAAAAAATTTAATAGGTAACAACACTTCAAATATTGAAACCAAATTTGGTACTTGGACATTTTCCCTAATCAGAAAAAGCTCCTTGGGACTCAGCCCTGAGGGGTCAAAATATGTGGTGACCTTTGGTGCACTATATTTATAATGCTTTTACATATTGAATCCAGATTTGGCACTTGTTTTACCAAGGAGGCAACATTAATTTCATGATTTTTGTTCTACAGGGGGTGTCAATTCCCATATTAGATAAAAAAAAATTAAACAAAATAACAAGTAAAACGAAAAATTTGTCTGTATTGGGTGAATGCAATGGCTTAATACACCCTGTATTGGGTGTATGATTTGAAATCTACACCAAACTTGTGAGAAATGGTCTGTAGAAAGTTTTTGGTGCAAATCTCAAAGCAGTTCCCCAATACAGTCAATAATAGTTGCAAATAGGAAGTGGAATAGGAATATTAAGTCTATCCAGAAATATTAATTATTGTTTTTTTTTTTTTTTTTTTTTTTTAACAGAGGCCTCTTTACAGTAAGGAGAGGTGTGCAGGTTTTTGTGCAAAGATCAGAGCAGATCCTGCTGCAAGTGAGGAGAGCCTTCGAAAGAGAAGGAACAGGTGTAAATGTGAGAAAGTATGAGGGCAGCATAATGTCAAGGACATGTGCAGAATACATTGTCTACATTCCTAAATTGTCCATATTATACATGCATGCAGATGCACTAAATAAATTAATATATTGCAGGTATCATCAGTGGAAAGATGCTGGGCAGTATTGACAACCTCCACCGCCACAAAAAGCCGAAGATCAAAACATTCAGATGAGGACTGGGATGAGGACACCAACCCATCCATTCCACAGTGTTTTTTTTTTTTTATTAGAACTAGGTTGAAGCTGAGGATAGGGGACACCATTTCTGTGTTTTGTGTGCTGGTTCAAAGAATGAATTGGAACAACTAAAAGAATCTTAAAAGAAAGGTTGTTTGAACATGTATATTGTTTTATATGAATAAAAGGTTCAGATAAGAAATCTTTTTATCCTTTGTTTTGCTTTTATAATTTGTTTTGCTTAGCATAGTTTCAACCAATATCTGATTGGGAAATGCTCCAACAACTGTTATAAGTGAGATTTGACAAACTTTACAAATTGTACAGGAGATTTTACAACAGATTTTACAAACTTTTCATGAACAAATGAAAAACTATAATTTCAAAATAAACCATCAGATTAATCATTATCATTGTTGAGATTCAAAACTATCTTATCAGTATACCAATTCCAAAGATTTAAATAGGATATTCAATCAAAGGTCATTTGGCAAAACAAAACGTCCTTCGGTAAAACAGGGAAATTATTCAGAATTCAATGTAAAATGTTTAGCATATTATGATATTTGATCTACATGAGAAACTAACTGTATTAAAGTTATTTAACTATGAAGTTTAACATGATTTGACAACATATTTAAGATTTTACAAAAAAATATGGAAAAAATCTCGACAGATGGGAGTGCTCTAGCCTCAAAAGTCAAAATATTATATAATGTTTTTATAATATGGAAATTTTGTAACTAGCAATGAATTTAGCTTAAATCCTTGTGTTTATTAAGTAGTATTTTTGACTGGATAATTTATATTTATTTTTTATATCTATAAGTATAATTCTGTTTTACCGAATGACATTTTTAAGGTGTGAATACCATTAATGACAAAAAAAGGACAAAAAGTGTTAGCTTTTTCAGGGGGCACATGTAAAATCAAAAACTTCACATCTAAATGTATTTAAAAATTGTTGAAACTAAGCTGCTGCTATATTTTTATTTTTTTGTTGTTTTGAAATCCTAAAACATCACTGACCCACAACAACAACAGGCATTCTCCCCTATACCACAAACAACTAAACCTAGAGTGCGTCATCAACAAACCCTGCATATCAGAATAGCGTTTCAAAGCCCTGAAAGCAAAGTGAATACAACATTTATGCAGGCCGCAGACCTGATCCTGGAACATGGCGGCTCCAAAGGCCCAGACGCAGGCAAAGACAAAGTAGAGCTCGTACAGCTCCTTGGGGGAGTCAGGTGGTGTGTTCTCAGGCGTGAGCAGGCACTCCATGAAGTACAGCAGATTCTGCACCATGGTGCCCTCAGTGATGGGGGTGATTTTCTTGAAGCCAAACCGAAGCTTCTCCAAGCAGGCAGGCAAATATTTGTCAAATAGGATCGAGAGGTTTGCCTTTTCCGATTGAACCTCCCGAGTCTCTATCCAGCTGGTCACCACTCTGGGTCACACAGAACAGTTTTATGCAATCAAGAGTTTTCCAATAAAATATGGCAGATACATACAAAATATTTTATAAAGATACAATGAATATTACATAATATTAATTCTGGGCTTTTTAGTGCCCAAGATTTTGATCAGACTTTTATGACCGTTAACATAGGTTTGTGTGTGTGTGTACAGTATGTTTTTGTGTGTGTATGTGGGTGGGTGGATGAGTGACACATAGTGAAACTGGCTCACGGGTTCCATCCCAGGTCAGCGGGGTTGATGAACAGGATACCGGCTCGAGAGACAGTTGCGGGTGTGGCAGTGCGCAGATCCTTGATCTCAAACACTAGTCGCATTGTAGGGTTCAGTGGGATACGCTCATTACTGGCCAATGTCAACACCTAAGCAAAACACACACCCAGTTAATCAATAGCAATTCCTAAAATATTCAGTTGGAAATTTTCCATGGGGGTTTATGTGAATTAATAACAAAAACTAAGAGGCTGACATTTTTTTCAAAGACCGTGGAAGCCATCTCAGGCTGAGTTCTGCCCATCATATCATTTCCCTCAGGCAAGATTGTATGACACCAGTAAAGCTTTTGTGTCATGTCACAAAATCACTACATATTAAACGCCCACTTTTTCTTATTCCTAGAACCTACTGGATTCGGAATAATTTTAGAAACTTATATTTGTAGGATTATGACAGTTTCTTAAAATTACGTAATATTCCCAGTTAACTCTCATTCATTTCCATAACTCCCATGGAAAGTATTTAACATTTTTAATATTTTCAAAATTCCTGAACTGAAGTTTCCACATATTTTTTTTGGGGAAAATTTATCTAAAACTTTCCACCCCTTTGCACTCCTTACTAACAATACACACAGAACCCTATGAAGGCAGGTTTAGCTCTACAAACCTTGTTGTCATCCATGACAGTGTTCAGGGACTCAATCCACATAGGGTCAATGTCACCATCCAAAACAATCCACTTTGGCCCATCGTGAGTGATGTTGGCTAGGTCCCTCATTATGCATGAAAACAGACCTGTTTGTGAAAATAGCCTTATACGTCAGTGCACTGTGGAGGTCAGTGGCAATATGTGATCCAAGAATGTTAAGGAATTTTGCAGTTGTAATCAGACCATTAACACACCATCTTTCCACTCTCTTGTGGCAGGATTAATAATCCCAAATAGTTCATCGCAGGTCACAGCCTTAGGATCCAGATCCACAATGACAGGCTTTCTCTTCATATTCTGATAGGTCTTATTCAGTGAGCGTAGCACCTGAAACAAGAGATTCACTGTTATTATCATGATTATGAATCATGATTAAAATCATGAATCAAAATCATGATTATGTCACTCAAAAGATTATCAGAAGCATTACCGGACACTGTAAAACATGGATATTAGAAATCTGTAATAAATGAAGTTGTATATAAATATAAAGGTAAAAAAGACCTTGCTCTTGCCAGTTCCCGCATTGCCGATGATAAACACTGAGTGCCTGACGGCCAGCAGCTCCTCCAACTGAACTACCTTCAGCACAAAGCTGTCTTCTGCTTGGAGCTTAAGGTCCAGTACAGACGTCTTTACCATCTGAAGACATGATAAAACTTACTGTGAATGCAACATTTCTTAATCTGTATAAACTTCAAGACACTACAACAAATGGTAAAACTAAAACACTCTACACATCAGGAGCTACAGCGAAAACAACAATTTTAGGAGGCACACTTGAATGGTAATGTCCACAACTCCCACATAAAACATACTGATAACAAAAGAGTACTGAGAGCAATTACAAAGCTAGAGGAAAATCAGACATTATCAATCAGACAAGATTGGTAGAAACTGTCACTATCAGTGGTCAGTGTGAACACTGGTGTTGTTCTACACCAGTGGTTCTCAACCTTTTTTGAACAAACACCCCCTTACATCATCATAAGCCTTTTGACGCCCCCCCCCACCACACACACACACACAAAGAAATATGCTATTAAATGCCCAGTGATGGCGTAATAGGGGCCTAATAATGATAATATTTGGGGTGATATTATGATGATAAATGTCTATGTGTTGTCACAAGACTTGGGTTTGAAAGTGTTCTGTTTTCGCTCACATTCCAAACAAATCCAAGGTGCAACACCACACATTCACTCAACCACATGCTCAACTGACCAATGACAACAGCAGCAGGCTATAGCAGTCCACTTAATACACACTAACTACAGTAGCCAGGGCCCAGGGGCACAACTTGGACTGTTTGCAACAGCAAAGTACAGATGCACATGCTTATGCATATGCTTTCATGACCACAAGTTGGCACCAAAGGACATGTCATGTTTTAAAAAACACGTAAACCTGAAGTTAACAGAATCTCCATCGTCTGTCCTATAGAATTATAGATGTGTATATCTGATCTGTCCCACATGGCAGGCACATTATCATCACTACTTTTTCAAATATGATTTCTAATACTGTGAGAAGAAGAAAGTTATTGTAGTACAGACAGTTCAGATAGTAGCCTAAATGTCCTGCAATAAGTATTATGACTAGCTTACGTACTGTAGGCCAACTATTAAATTACAAAATGAAAATACTCAATCACATCTTAAATGTCAGAGCCTGATAAAACAATCAAAGAAGGCAGAAGAAATGATAATACAAACAAAGGAATAATAGTAATAACGTTAGGCCTACATTCCATATTGGACATACAGTGGAGAATGAAGCCTAGTCTAAATATTTTAGACACAACCTCAAAAATGTGTTATTTTTTAACTTTTGGGCTATTCCTGATAAACCTCAAAAACATATGTGTTTGACAATATCACAAATAGGCCCACTGAAACAATGTTAGTGTATAGGGGTGTTATAGATCAAATGTAGGCAAATAGCCTAGGCCTCGGTATTGAGTCTAAAACCAAAGATTTATGATATGTAAACATAGGGTTGTCAATTCGGTAGATGGAAGTCTATTGGGAGGGTAATGTTTTCATCAAATACAGACCAGAGTTTTCATCCAGATTGTGTGATTGCGGTCAAGTCACATTGATAATAGGCTATTCTTTCACAATGCACACATAATATTTCATTCAGTTTGACAAACGCATTTTAAATCCTTGCCTATAGCCTGTGTGCATGAGCAAGAAGTTGCTATGCAATTTCAGTTTGCCTAACCAAGTAAACTAGCCAGCAGCAGCACACATAGCATAATCCCTGATGCCGCGTACATTTTAGGGACATATGTTTCCATATATGTTAAACCACAAAGCTGCGTTCGAGTGCTGCAGCTGTCAGGAGCGTCAACCCAAAGATTCTAGAGTGCTCAACCAGCTCTCTGCTGCGCTCAGTAAACTGACTTCGTTACTTTTTGTGTTGTGACCAAATTAACAAAGTCAGTTTAATGTATATTCTTAAATATTCTGATAAATTGATGCCCCCCATTTGCATCTGAGCGCCCCCCTCTCCGCTGTCTCATTCTCAACGCCCCCCGATGGTTTTCAACTGCCCCCAGGGGGGTGTTACCGCCCCCGTTGAGAAACGCTATTCTACACATAGTAATTTACTACCAAATACTTATGGTCTTTCATGGTGTAAAAAGCCCTCTAGAACAGAGTGAGAAAAAGTGATTGTATTCTGACCCCCTCAAAGTCCATGTCCCTCTTCCTAGGCACATCGAGAGCAGGGAACAGGTCCCCGATGAGCCCCATGAACACAGGCATATCATCCATGACAATCTTTGGGATGTTGAAATCCCTCAGGGCTCTCATGAGCACCTGGTCCTCGGGTCTACCTGGGTCTCCTCTTTTCAAAGAGCCTGCCACCACCAGCACAGACTTTATGGCACGCAATCCCCAATCATAGTGATCCTGGACACACAAATACAGTACAAAGTGTGTATGTGAATATGGAATATGGACTCATTTGAATGCTAGAAAATAAATTATTAACATCTGGAGTATAGGATTCTGGTATCAGATGCATTGCTTTGTGATGTGATTTTTCTGCAAGATGGTCAAAGGCTGATTTTGCTGCTCACTGTTCGGAGTACAGTACCTGTTTGGAGAGCAGTTCTTTGCACAGGCTGTACAGAGTGATGAATTTGCGGGCTAGAATTCTGGCCTCTATAAAACCCTCTGCCACCAACATGATCTCACAAATCAGCTCAAAATCAGGCACCACCATAGCACAAGGTCTAGACACATATACAGACACAATCAAAATCACAACATGGCTTCTCATGACTTTGTGTCAACCTACTGGCTGCTGTATGAAATCTGCATGTTCTCTGTTACGTCCTTCAGATTGTTTGTACCTGAACAATGCTTTCAAGTTCTCAGGCAGCTCAGCTCTCCCAGCATAGCCAGGGTTCATGGTAATGAAGGCTCCGACTGTTGGGATCAGATTGATGTGTTCACCAAGGAAATTGATGATGGTCTTCTTATCCCGAATACCATCCTGGACACACTTTACCTGAAGTCACACCACCAAAAATCGTACAGATGAGAAAGAAAGCCAGAGAGCAGCACATTTGTCCTTTTTATGTGTGTGGCCATAAGTCACAGATGCAGCTAAAAGTATACCTGCACTGCAATCACTGACAATACTTCTACAGAGATTCGGTTGAACTCGTCAAAGCAGCCCCATGCTCCAGTCTGAGCCAGGCCCTTGTAAATGTTTCCACAGGACTAGACAGATAATGTCAGAGTCAGCAACAAGACACAGTCTCACAGAGCACCAAACTAGGGTTGCAAAGCTACCGACTGACTACTTCCATTGCTGGACACTGGTCGGACACCTTACCTTGTAGTCCATCTGCTCTGAGCAATTGAACACGTAGACCATGATGCCAAGGGCTCGGCCCAGATCTTTAGTTGTCTCAGTTTTGCCTGTTCCAGCTGGGCCAGCCGGGGCTCCGCCCATGATGAGATGCAAAGACTGAGTGAGTGTGATGTAACACCTGTAACACATGACATCAAACAAACCCTCTCTGAAATTCTAAATGCAGCATTTCCTGCACACTCCGTAAAGATTCTTCAGAAAAAGTCATTGAGTGCACAGACTATTGGTGATATTGACTTTTGGCACAGGTGATACTGTACCTGTCCGTCAAAGGGGTAATGACCAGACGTGGAGTGTTGCCTAAGTACTCATAGGAATAACGGAACTGTGCGTCGCAGATATTGGCAAAGACATGCTTCTTATCGTCATCCCAGCGGTGGCGCAGCTGAGACTGCCACATGAAGGCCTGAACGTTGTCAATCTGGAGAAACAAACAGGCTCAGACATGCACACATCCTAGTTGGAGTTTAAAGGTTGTTTCTATACATGGGCCCATCTATAATCTATATAATAATGATAATGAGCAAATTATCACTTTGTCTCACTAAATTGACTCATCTTCAACCTTTTTCCATTTTCAGATTAATCATCAGGCTGTGACGTGTAATTTGGGGTATTACCAGGTGCTTTTGAACTTAAAATGAATTGACATGACACTTGCCTTAGAAGCAATCAGCTTTCCAACCACATCACGAGCATGGACATCAATTGTGCAAATGGTCATAATCTTCTGGCGATCACCCCTCGTCAGCTCCCCAATAAGTAAGGTGATGAGATTATTCAATTGGGTGACCTGTGGGGAACACACAAAATTGTACAGTTGGCAAGTCCAAAAGGGCCCCAATGGAGGACTATGCAAGTGAGGGGACAAACCTGCTTTTTGAAATAGTCCTTGATTGCATTCTCATAGCCCTCCTCCAGTCTGGCAAAGGCAATCCCTACCTCTGTTGTCCACCAGATCTGAGTGGTGGCCAACGCAATCTACACACAAATACATCATGTTAGAGAACAAAAAATCTTATATAAATCTTTATATAAAAAAAAATCTTATATAAATCTTATCTTCATGCATAATTTACATTACATATTGGCACTCCCCTCCTGCACTGTATGGACTTCATCTCACTCTATAATGCCCAAAACAGCCCGACAGACAGGTTTACTGCATCTTTACCCCCAGTAACTGTATAAATGTAACAATAATCTGTCTTTGTATTCTTGTACATAAACAAATAAATATCGTAACAACTGGACTGTAGTGTAAGTTAATTGTAAGTGTTGAACTGTATTGTGCATCAGTCCCAGTTTATCTCTTCTACGTGTCTGTTAAAGGCCACAAGTGGGGCAACATGTCTGGGTCTGTCGCATACACATAACAATATGGACTAATGCCATTTCCTCGCTTTTTTATCTTAGTGTTAAGACACAGTTAAGAACCTGAGCAGGGTAGTCAAATAGCCACTGTTCTCTGGCCTTCTCCTCATACGTCTGCACTGCTTCCCCGAACTCTCCTCGCAATGTTTCCACCATGCGAGTTAGCACACGGTTCAGCCACGCCTCCACCTGGCCAAAAGGAGAAAGAAGACCATGTTGAAACTTTGAAGACACACAACACACGTACAGACACATACAGACTAGTTGGTATTCACCTGGCCAGAGCAGTCACAGAGTTGGTCAAAAGTGACATACTCATTCTCTTGGCTGTACATTCCCAAGGCTTCCTTGATGGGTTTGCCATCATCATCCTTCTGGAACTTCAGATTGGCCAGACTATCAAAGAGCTTGGACAAGTGCTTGCTGACCTAAAAGTCACAAAATATTTGACTCAAAATTAATCGATCAAAAAAAAAAATATATATATATGTATATTAGAGCTTCGTACCCAGTTCGCTCCTTACCTCAACAGGGTTGTTGCCATTAGACAAAATATCCAGGAGATCAGCAGACGACACAAAGTAGAACCTCGGAAAAGCCAGTCGTTTTGTTTCCAAATATTCGGCAAGTGCCTTCTCACACATTGCCAGGCTGACAGTGGAAATACATAAGCTCTAAATATTTTATTTACATGACCTTAAAACACTGATGAAGGCAAAGAAATGTGATTAAAGATACCCTTTCTCCAAATCCTCTAGTTTCTCTAGAAGGCCTTTTCTGTTAGTAGACAGCACCACATTTGTTGTCTTGACCGCTTCCGCCATGATGTTCTAATGGGAATAATTTATACTATTAACATCTAATTCTAAACAAAACTGCTATTACCCAAACCCATATCTGCATTATTACCTTGAAGTCCAAATCAATTTGTTCAAAGCGCTTTGAGTCCTCGGGCAGCTGTGAGCGAATGTCTTCTGAGCCAATGAAGATGCTCTCCAGGTGAGTCCAGGTGCGCTGCACTTGGAACCAGATAGAGATGACCGCATCGGCGGTGGAGAGCTTCTGCTGCCAGCCGGACACCTCCTCCAGGAAGTGGGCAATGTACTTGGAGGTCATGAGTGTCTGCAGCTGCACCTGGTTGTCTTCCAGCGTCTCCACTAGCTCTTCATTAGGCTTGAGCAGCATGGTGCCTGTGCGGCCGTGAGGCTCGTGCTCAAAGGCCATGGCACTCCATGTTTTATCCAGCTCTCGCAGCATCTATGCAGGCAAGAACATCAGAAGATCCGCAGAAAAATGACAATTCGCTGATTAAATCAGTATTTCAGGTATTTTAGGGTTGATTAACTCACTTTTTCCATTGTGGACTCTTTAACAGCTTTGTCTACAATGCCACGCACTTCATCTTCATACTTATGAAGGTTAAGGAGGAGTAAATCTTCAAAGGTAGTCTTCTCTGACATTTCAAACTTCACCTGTTACAAATACAAAAAAATACAAAAACACTGTACCAATCAGTTAGCCTGGGCCCGCCCATACTTCCTGTGACGCTACATTCAATTTCGTGAGCAAGTCAGTCTGGCCAGGCTGCCGTTTTAGAGGAATTACTTTTCCCAAATCTGTGGGCACCAATGAGAAACAAGCTTACACATACGTCATCGAAATGAGTGGTCTGATTGGCTGTAGATTCGTCAAGTAGTATACAGAGGCATCTGATGGACGCAGGTTAATCCCGCCTCCCAGAAGACGTTTAGTAATGTAGGATGGCCAGACTAAGCTCCCATGAGCTTTGTCGCGCAAGCCAGGCTACCAATCAGTACCATTAAACAGAGATTTATTCTCAAGTCATCAGATGGTGCAAAACCTTGATTCATTTGTTGCATTAAACAACAAATTGAAGATAGTGTTATAGTTGTTCTCTGATAGGGCCTTGTGCCATACCTTGGTAGCCATCATGAGCTGAAGCCAGTGGCGATCTCTGATGGCTGGATTCTGCAGATCGCCAACAGCACGCAAGGACGTTAGCATGTTCTTTACCATGCTGTCCAGCCCAGAAAAGGTATCCCATGCCCTCATTTCTTTGTCCAGGCCTTTGATGTCTTTGGCATACTTTTTGGTTTCCATGTCCATGTCCTCTACATTGATGTCCTTCCAAAGAGTAGTTTTCCAGTCATCCATGTTTCCTTTCACCTGGAAAACACATGTCTGATATTTTATAACACATAATACTTTTGTACCCTATGTAACAATCAATCTTGAATTAACCTACCAACAAGGCCATATCCCACAGTTCCTTCAGTAACACTATGTCTTTCCGGCAGGCCTTTAACTGTTTGTAATCTGGGACATTGACTTCAAACAAGCTAGCCGATCGAGACAAGGCCTCCATCTCTCTTTCAAGGTCCATTATTGCTTCCTGGGTCTGAAATAGAGCATAACATTTGTATTAAACAATACTATTTAAGCCCAGTGGGTACAATACAACCACAGTAAGTACTATCATCACATAATTTTAATCTTCTGGTGGTCAGACGAAAACTGCTGATATTCTGAACAGTGTCTCAATGTGTTCTTTTATCATCTTCAATACTAAAATAAATTAGTCTAGTGCTAAATATACCAGGGAAAGAAAGTAACAGTCCTAAAATGAGAACTGGAAGCTGCATGAGCTTATTAATATATTCATTTGTAAACAAAAAAACATTCCATAATTTCACTGGATGATAATTAATATAGAATAAAAGACAATATAGTATCTTCTCACAATGTTTAATTATTTAATATACATTGATACTGAGGATTGTTGCTTATTTCAAAACATCCCATGGGTGTTCAATTTAGCATCAACAACAAGAATACAAAATCTAAACAAAACACTTCCTTCATTTCCAATTAATGCCTTTAACTCTATAGCTACAGTTAGGCCAGCAGTCTTACCTCATCCAGTGCATCATGTGGCTCTCCATAGGAGAATTGAAAGAAAGGCTTCTGTCTAAATTTCTCTCTGAACTCATGTTGCTTGATCTGAGAGCAATAAAGAGAGAGGTTTCATACCACTGCAGTTGCATACATGTTTGGTCTCCACAAAACTGGTATTTTGTTCTACAATGAGGTATAAATGCAGTACCTCAGGTGTTGGACAAATAATATACAGTAGTACAGTTTACAGAATGTTATATATTTGATGTTAAAAACGCAGAAATGAAAAGTATAGTAAGTAAAGTAAGCAAAATGTCCAGCAATAAATGATAGTAAAGTAAAATGAACTGCCATGAGATTTCCTTATACTGAAATACACACAGAGGCCTTGGTGTTCAGTCACTGTCCGTGCAGGATACCATGAACATCCAGATGTACTACACACTCTCCTGTATCACTGTACCGGCCACTCTGCTATAATGATGCCTCTTTCATAAAGCCTGACCTAATGATGCCTCTTTTCATACAAACATTAACCAAACATACATAACCTTGTTGAGGGGCAGATCACATATGTTAATGCTCATACTAATCCATCCAAAAACTGGGAAAGTGTTGAAAAAAACAGAAGTGGTGACATGCATTACCGAAAAAAAAAAATAATTTATATGATAAAATGTGAATGTGGCCATGCTTATATTGGAATTATGTGCTCTTATTAAATAATTTTAAGGCATTTGGACATTTATAACATTGGGCACTGATTACTGAATACCCAATCTAATTCAATCGGCTAAAAAAGAGACAAGGGCCGCTGGCCAATCTGTGGGCCCCGCAGGCTTTGAGTCAACCAGCGCATCACCCGTGTGTGGACCACCTCTCTTCTAATGTTTTTCTGCAATGGCTTACCTCAAACTGCTGACACTTCCTGCGAATGATATTCACTTCATGAGCTTGCAGAGGAGCAACATTCTGTTTGACTTGTAAGGCATTCTTCTTTACATTGTTCCAGTGTTCTGGGAGGTCCTGCAAAAACAAAGTAGTGATCAAAGAAGCGATTTAGTCAATAGGCAACTGGAGCTAAAGACAACCATGGAGAAAACTCTAGATGAAGAGTGGTTTTGCCTGAAGTTGAGTATGGACTTCGTCTGGCAGCTCCTCTCCATAATCCTTCAGAAACTCTATAGTCTCCTTCAGGGGACCAAACATAGTATCTGTTGCTGCCTGCCGATCCTTCACCTTCATCAGGTGTCCCATGACCTCAACTAAACCTTCATAGTCTCCTTCCTCCACTGTCTTAGAGAGGCCAATTTTTCTGTCCTTAATGAACAAGTCCAGGTCCTTCAAACTGAGACACAATGACCATGGTTATAATACAATTATTACAAGATTAACATTGTGTTCCATAGTCACATTTGTAAGCAAATCATCACAATCCCTTTTTTTCAGGGAAAATTACTGAGCATCAAGTTATTTTACTGCAATGCCCAGAAATGCACACTGCTGCTCTTAACTGTAAATACTGTCCATACTGTATACACTCTATATAGTACAGTTTGCAATTCTGATTAGATGTTAAACTGCATTACCCTGTATTTATACATGTGTAATGACAATAAAATTAAATTAAATCTAATCTAATCTAATCTAATTAAAACACAAAAGTGTCAGTCAGTCCATGAGATAACATAAACACAGACATGGTGTGCACATGCATGATCACTGGTCTCCAAAGATGGAGAGGCAGAGGTTGAACCCTCCCCATGTCTGAAGAACGACTGACTGAAGGACTGAAGATGAAAAATCAAGATGCCAAAACTCAAAAAGTCTTTGACCAAAACAGTGCACTGTATATAAGATCTTTGATCGGTTGATATTGAACTTTTCTTATCCTAGACAAGGTTTTATATATATATATATATATATATATATATATATATATATATATATATCTCAATCGCTCTGGCACATGGAACATTTAGCTTATCCCAGTCTATCCTGTAAAAAGCTTAAATCATAACATGTCATCAGTATTACCTATTGGTAACACGGTCAATGAGGTACTGCTTGAACATTAGACTCCATTTCTTGATTATGTTGAGAAGAACATGCTTGAAAGGCCTGGTGTCAATCTGAAGCCATCTCTGCAACAATCTACAGTTCTCAAGCATGCTAACTTCTTTGTACAAACTTTCATAATCGTCAATCTACAGAAAGTTTGGAAAAAGATGCATCAAACTACTGTTGTGGCACATTAGTAGGTTTCAATTCCTTAGCTATTTCTTCCCCCAAAGACCCTTACCTCTTCTTTGAACTCCTTGAGGGTTGGGGGGTTAGTAGGAACAACCTCGTCTCCATGAGCTTCAATCTCTTCTTGGTTGAGCAATCTACCGTATAGCAGGAACTGCTCCATAAACTCTTCTCGACTTTCTTGCCATAAGTAAGCATACTTGTAGAGACCTTCACGGTAATCTTGGGCATCTTTCATGGCTGCAAGGACCTGGTTCATAATCTCTTCGCGCAAGTCACTAAGCTCAGCCAATTCTTCCAGCTCCACCTGGAGAGGATAAATCATTAAGTGATCCAAGAATAGACAACATCAGAGCATGGCACAGGAAGAGCACAGTAGATAACACTGTCCTTTTATGATTCACATCAAATGTCTACTAATGCAGCTGAGAGAAACATTTTATTTTATTTGAGAACAAAACATGCCAGAGAGGTATCTTCTTCAAGGCTTTGATGTAACTGTTGGCAGTGCATTCCAAATGTTTTTACACGGCATACAAAATGATATGTGTTCACATTTTGTGTAATCAGGCAAATATATTGGTATAGTAAGAGGTCAGTAATGCAGGCGTACTCAGGGTACATGGTAGTACAGGTCAACTGATGTGGGTCCAGTTTCCCAAAACCTTATTGCTGAGTAGCAATAATTTCACCTGAACCTCTCATCTCTTAGAATAGTATGGACTTTAACATTGTTTTTATCTTGATCTTAAAGTTTCAAAGTTTAAATTTTTAATTTTGGTCACAAGACTTTCTGCCATTGAAGATCTCACATGGTTTTGTTGCAGTTTGTAATTTATTTTAATAAAGCACTGAAAATAATATTTTAGGTCCACGGCTAGTTTGTACTGTGTCAAGTTAAAGCTAAAGGGAAATAACAAATATCAGCTTAAATATTCCTTACCATGTTTAAAAAGCAATATATCTGCCGTCCTCTACTCTGTCTAACTGTCACTGATAATACTCAACAATTAAAAGTAGGAACCACACTTTCTACTCACTTGGTAGGAGAAAGAATTAGTCATGGAAACACGAGAAACAAGTTCAGCACATCCATAGACATCTTCAATAAGGCTCTCCACTACATCAAAGAAACCATTAGATACACCATAGCCAAGAGATGGTTGGAAGTACGTGTCATCATCGTCAAGTTCAAAGCGTACTTCAAATAAAGGATGTTTACAGAACTGCAAACAGAATCAGTAAGGAAATAACATCAATATGTTGTGAAATCAACATGTCAAATTACTGTATAAGTTTGTAGTGAGTGGAGTTCTTGCCTCTGCGTGCATATTAGAAGAAAGGAATTCCAATGATACACGGACAATATTGAAGAATCCACGTAAGACCATATCATCAATATAATCTATGTATTCTTTCCAAGATTGTGAGTTCTCATCTGCTCTAAAAAGCTTCTTATTTTCCTGTTTCATGGGTAATACAGTCATTCAAAATTTTACATTGCATTTTCTGAACATGAGCAGGATTATCCATGCATGTAACTGAACAATACCTCTGTAAGTGTATGCAGCCTAATTCCAGATTCTTGAATGGCTTTGTACTTTTTCTTTAATGTAGCTTGCCGACCATCCAAATCAAGTAGTGACTCTCTTTTATTTTCCTTCCTCTCAAAGACAGGAGCTTGTGACCATTCCTGGAACAAAGCAAATAAAGACAACATTAGGTATTTCTCTTTCAATGCATCTATTTGAGACTTGTTTGTACTTGTCTAGTTTTGTCCTAAATCCATTTACTGTAATCTACCAGATACTTACATCCATAATCGAAAGCATTGTATTGACATTAGCTTTAGCCATACTGATCCTTTTTTGGAAATCTTTCAGGGTGTCCCTCATTCTCTGAATATACTCCCATACCCCTGAAAAATAAACACCTTTTCTAAGTCAAAGCTCCTCTTCCCTTCAATATATAAACTATATCTGAAGCAACAGAACTAAATCATAAGAAGATGTGGAAGAGAAATGAGAATTATATCATAGCTAATAAGCTTCTCAAAATGAGGATTAATTAGAGTGACCATATAATCTGTTGAAATACCCACCATTACTATTCCAGCACAGTGTGGTTTCAGCCTGGGAGAGATGCTCATCAACGCTCTTCAGTTCCTGCTCTATAAGAGGAAATTCCACTGGGAGGACTGTACCTCTAACCTGTGGTTTGTTTACAATGTGGTAAGTATCTTCTTTCTAAGCTCCCGATGAACTATGAGATACTGTGTAAATACACAGTCGGCAGTGTATCAACCTGAAACTGCTTAATTAGGCTACATTGTTTCTCACCTCATTGTACCAGAAGACAATGAGATCCAGATTGCCAACGTACTTCCTGAAGGTTTCATGCTTTGCGAAGACATCAGCTGCACTGGGTGGGATGTCTTCCTGTCCTTGAATGGTGAGATATTTCACCTCCCGCAATACTGCAACAAGCTTTGAGCACAAGATGCAGTGATGTGTCAAAACAACAATATACAACGAACTGTAATATTTAACACTGTATTCACTAGAATTCTGAGTGAAAATGAAGTGCAAAATGCCTGTTTGTTGAAGTTCACACTGAGAATATTTTTCTCCTTGTCCCGTAAAAGTAGGGGCTGGTCCAGATTGAACTTGCAGTCAACATCAACTCGGGAAGTCCAGCTTGTATACACTTGTGTGCAATAGTTTTGAAGCAGCTTCATCATCTCGTCATATTTTTGGAAAACAAGCCTTGCTTCATCTGTGTTCATGCACCTTAATGTAAAAAATGCAAGTAATTACAAGGAACAAAAAATGTGTATTATGTATACGTAAAAACTCTTTTGCATGGCACCTACGGATGAGAGATTGCTTTAAAGCTTGTCATGGGAGTCTGTATTCTGTCTCGCAACTCCTGGGCCCACTTCAGTTGTCCGGCTATAGGAGGCATGTTCTTTGAGATGGGAGGAATGCCTTTGCATATCTTTGCAGCAGCCATCTGAGCATCAAACACCAACTTGGTGATATCCAACTCAGAGCTAAACATGTCCACCAACTCTTTGTATTTGGAGGATATTTGTGACTGAATGTGAGGCCTCTCCAAGATAAACCCAAACATGTCAAAGAGCTGTGAGTAGAAAGGTTAAAGGTGTCTATTAACATTACAGTAATACTTACTGATAGTGTTGTCACCTACAGCTTTTTAGTGTGTCACTGACCTTCACAGCAGACTCAGTGCATGAGCATTCATTAAAAGCCTGGCAGAGAATAGTTCCCAGACGTCGCTCAATGTCCACAATTCGTTCTTGGAAATAATTATAGTCCTTCTCAAATATCTGCCAGATTTAAATGGAGGACATTGTCTTTATCAGTAGCTCTCAAGGCAGCTGTGTCCAACAACTACAGTAGGTTATACAGTCAACATTGTTAGACATACCTTGTCTTCAGTGTCAATTGCATCATATTTACATTCTGCAAATATTTTCACAAGCTCAAGAAATTCCTCATAAATACTGAAGACCAGGGTTCCCATTGAATTTCCTCTAACACCCTGAATTTCAACTTTTTCAAGCTTTAGAAGTTCAGTTGAGATAACATACACATCCTAAAACACAGTTAATGCCAAAAGTCAATCAGAACATCATCTAAATTAAATTAGTGTATCTGAAAAGAAAATAAGAGAGCTTGAATACCTCAATAGTATTCAACCGCTGTAGAAATGCATCCAGGCGTGTGAAGACAAGGTACGATGGAAATTCCCAGTGTTTAGCTGTCTTTCCCTATTGATTATTAAATACAAAAACTTATTCTAGTAATTAACTCAGAGTGTGTTTGACTTGACAGTGACAGTACAGTATTTGGATGTTTATATCGTTAGAAACTTTGTGCTGAAATTAACAGTGACAAATTCAACTCCTAAATACTTACTGCTGTGAAGTATTTGTCCATTCTCATTCTACACTTGTCATATTTCTCTTTGAGGTTTACCAAAACAGCTATACTTGTTCTGACAGTCTGTAGTACTTCGTCTATTTCACCTTGCAAGCCTTTCATCACATCATCTGGACTCAAATAATTTCTGGTCTGAAACAATACATGTAGTATTTTATATCCCAGGAAACTAAGACAAGTTAAATGTACAATATGTGACTGCCATTAATTTTATGTGCATAAAATACCATATCAATGAAGAAGTTACAGATTTCCTGTAAAATCACAATGATTCTGGCTGGGCGGTTGTAATACTCCGAATGTGCCCATATTAGGCACACTGTATGCATCACAGATTCAATGTAAGACGGTAACTAGAAAACACAAAGTCCAACAGTATTTTGTAAAAAATAACTTTTCTCCTAACTGAAAATCTTTGAACTTGTACTATTTCTGGATTTACCAAGGGATAATCCAACTGCTCAACTTCATCCAGCAATTTCTGTAGTGGTTTCAGGTACATAACAATATCCCGGGCCTCTTTAAGACCTGTGGGGGAGAACCTAAGTGTGAATACTGGGAAAACATAAAACATGAAACGAAACACTAAAAATCCAAAGCAAAGATCTCACCCTCCTGGACATCTACATATATTTTGTTCAGGGCAGGCCAGTATACGCTTCCCACACTTTCTACAATTTTTGCCATCTTGCGCGCTCTAGTATCCATTAGCTTGGAAAGAGAGACATACAATGACCATGTTTCTTCAATGACTAATAGGCTAATCTTTCCAACAATGTTATTTCATTTTACCTGTTGGTGTATGCATTCTAGATTTTTCAGCCTGTTGTTCCAGAAGTCAAATTCTACTTTGGGAAGAGGATTGAGCCTGTCCAATATTGGCTGGGCTGAATCTTTTTTTAATACATCGAACACTTGATGGGTCCAGTCTATTATTACTGTCTCAAATCCATGCATTATCCCACTATCAATTGTTGAAGTATACCTGAAAACGGACAAGAAATGGCATGGAAAAAAAACTCCCAAGAATCTCAGTATCAATAGAAGTAAGTGTTGGTTTGCCTTACTGGTCATATCTATCACAATTTTCTGGCATTGGAAGGAATGTTCTCCCTTTGATTTTCCCTCCAACTACAAAGACTTCATTTTTCAACTTGTGGGCATGGTGTGTTACATCTTCAGATACAACCTTGGGCCAACATCTTAAGTTGTCTCCATTGGTATGTAGTGGATAAATAATCTTGTACACAGAGAAAAGGCTTCAGTCATGATTGAAATTACGCAGTACTATTTTCTCAAAAGAATTGGATAACGTCAAGGTTGTCATTTGTGTTTTTCCCCACACATCATGTAGGGCAGCCTGTAATAATGACGATTTTAAGTTAAGCATTTTCAGCATTATGTATGTGGACGTGACTCATTGGACCTAAAATTGATAAACAAAACAATTGAGTACGTGGTCTTTAGAACAAATATTGATATTTCACTGTATATGAAGTTAAAACCTACCTCTTCTATTATTCCAATTGAGGCTTCCACTGGCGAATTTGCAACATCTCCAATGTAGATTTGCTTTATGTTATCTTTGGTTAATTTTACAGTGTCATGCTTAACGAAATATACCGCCTTTGTTTTAATAGTTTGTGGAAATCCGAGATTAACTACAAGTTGTGATGCCGCATTAAGATAAATCACAAGTTCACCAACATCAGGTTTCTCCAGAAAAGTCCCAAGTACAGTTCGATTCTCCTCGGCACCTACAAACTTCTGCCATTTGTCCACTTTCAATTTTAAGCTCTTCAATGTCACATGTTGTAAAAAGTCAACTCGTTGATCTTCCTCCATTATTGTGTGTGACACACAACGTTGGGCTAAGATTACATTTGGCTATCAAAAATCATTAGCTGAACTGCTAGGTTAGCGGTTTGCGTTAGCGTTAACCGTTGGCTAACGTTAGCGTCAGCAACCTATAGGTGTCCTATTTTTCGAGCATGCAGGCTGACTGAAATATTTTAATTTAAAACTCGGTTGTCATTAATACCCCACTGACAGTAAATAAGACAAAAAAAAACTAGGCGCTTGGTCTCACAATAAAGCTCCAGGAGAGGCAGTTGCAGTCTTTCCAACTGAAGAATTTCAAAGTTGTACTCGAGGAAAGAAAAATCTGTTCCAGAATTCTGAAATCATACAAAGATCAATGGGACAGGCGACGTTTTCAAAGCACTTGCCATGTTATTTATTGTTTGTCAGCGCAGGGGTATGTGACATTGGTGAAAAAAAAAAAAAAAAAAAACCGTACAAAAAAAGAAAAACTCAAAAACAAAACAAAACTGGCACCCAACATTATAAATGTTCACACAAACATTTAAAAATAAAACATTAGCCTATACATTTAAGTATATACATCACCTTGATAAATAAACTAATTAAATTTGATAGTTTTCTAAATTACCAGGATATTTAAATAAGAAAGGAACACACATAAACCAAACAACAAAACTCTTGTACATAGCTTTCACTCTAATGCCGCTCTGTACACAAAGGGGACTGCAAACAGAAATTCAACCAAACGTGAAATCATTCAGATAACTGAAGAGTATAATAGGCTATGTAAATTGGGGACATATGTCCCATCAGGAAAGCTGCGGTCTTGAGAAATGATAACAGATACTAGATTGTAACATCTTAGCTCAATATTCCTTTTCAGTGGATTATATTCATAAGAAAAAGAAAAAAAAATAAGTCAAATGTATCAGCAAGGGTAGCACATCGCTAACAGCTGTAGGTCTACTTGTCAGGATCCACGGCTATAGGCCTATACTGTCGATGTGTGTGTGTGGCCTGTGTTCAGACAAGCCACAAAGAATTTACAGTTAAGTATACATAATATTCTTTACACCCATAGCAAAACCACTGAAGACAGTACAGTTGGGTGGGGAGGCCACAGCATCACTCATTTGCAACAGGTTTAGAGGCTGTGTAGTTGCTATGCTCCTTGAGCAAGGGGTGGAAACAGTCTGCCAGATATGTGGTTAGTGTAGCAAAACGTAAAAGGGCACATTACACAAAAATCATACAAAAAGGTGAACATGGATCAAAGAAAAAAAAAAAAGCTTTGGCAGAGATGAAATATTCATTCCTTTTTTTTAACAATACAGAACATTATACCACTTAACAGTCTTTGTCCAGCTATTTTCCTTGA
The DNA here is from genome assembly GCA_017657215.1 of Limnothrissa miodon. Classification (NCBI taxonomy): domain Eukaryota; kingdom Metazoa; phylum Chordata; class Actinopteri; order Clupeiformes; family Clupeidae; genus Limnothrissa; species Limnothrissa miodon. The sequence goes on along the minus strand of JAGFZM010000161.1, from coordinate 561,797 downwards.
GAGCAAACATGAAGAATATATACAGCCTAAAACAAGTGGCATGGCTTAGGCAAGTGGACAACAAGGAAAAAAATCAAAGAGCTGAATAATGAGTTTGACTACTCTCTACCTATGAGAACAACTAAGTGAGATGTCCTCCCCTGACAGAGAACAGTGTAAAAAATACTGTATGTGCAGATTTTCTGGCCTTCAGCTGTGTAAGCAAAACAATCTGTGGCAAATATTAAACAGGATGCCACATTCAGACCTGCTGAGATAGGTGTGTGTGTGTGTGTGTTGATTTGATTGAATGTTCTATCAGAAATGGAGTGCTTTACGGACTTTCTCTCTGTCGGACGTGGAGAGAGAGGGCAAGGCAAAGGTCTGGAGAGTGGTGATGGGTAAAAATTATGGTGCAGGTCCTGAGCTGGCTCCCAGAATTCCCTCTGCTCCATCCACACAGGGTCAAATGTGCCACCATAGGGCACAGAGTCCCCTGCCCTCCATCCCCCTCCTCCCCATATCCCCAAGTTCTAGTCTGGTCCAGTGCCCAAAGTGTGAGCAGCTGCTTCTCTATAGCCCTACTGCCTCTTCATGGAGGACACTTTCTTCTTCCGTGCTGCCAGCATTTCGTAGAAAGGGTCCCTGCTGATGGCAGCTCTGCACGGGGAGACAATAACAGAATTAGAATCTCTTTTGCAAGACAAAAAAACACGAGTTTACAAAAGTACTTCACGACAATGCTATTTTTAAACAACATCCTGATAAGCTGTGTTAATAGGTTAAAATAATTAACACTAGGTTTTTTTTTTACACAATTAATCGAGATTTGTATTGATTCAATTTATTTGCTTTGAGTAGAGGCTTTGCAGAGAGTGAACTAACTTTATGCTGTTGATCCATTCATCCTTCTCCTCGGTAGTGGGTGCTGAGATGCGGTAGAAGGTGTGATTGCCTTCAACCACACGTCCGTCAGCCTCTGTCTTGCATGCCTTTATCACCTGGTCTTTGTTGTCTGGGATGAACAACTCAAAGCAATTCTGAGGATGAAAGAACAGGATCAACAATAGAGATTTAGACTGATCACTATAAATTCTTGGCCACACTAATAGTCAGATCCAGCCTCTTTGGTATAAAGGTTAATGTGCGTTTTTATACATTTAACATGGGCAGCAAGACAGCAGCATGACTGTCTGTGCAGAGCGTGACTGCATCCCCATTGACACACTCTAAATACCAATGTAAACTGACCCAAAACAAAAACAAAATGAAACAAAACGAGAGGAGCACTGAAGAAGTAAAACTCACTGGCTTCTTGGAGTCATCCACCTCTCGGATGCTGAGGTTCTCCAGTGGAATGATGCCTCGAGGCTCCTTGTCCTGGTACACATAACAATGAGATAGGATATTACTGCAAATCCCACTATTTCTTTCATTTACACACTGCCATCAAACTGACACTGCTGTGCAACTCCACAGATCCTGTATCAGTGATACTCACAGTGGTGTATTCAAAATAATAAAGGCAGTTGTCTGTCAAGATGAACCATCTCCTCTTCCAGGTCTTTACACGGCCACCTGTGAAATACAGCAACGTGTTAGAAGAGGTCACAAAGGTGATGGGGAGTAGGGATGGGGAAGGGGTAGAGCAGCTGGAGAGGCAATGAGTCGCTGGTGGCGGCAAGATGTTGGCAGGATGGAGGTTGGGAGCAAGATTGATGGCCGAGCTGTCTAACACAGAAGCCGGCGATGACGGTTTGGACAGCAATGTATACATCATGTTGGAAGGCACCCAGGAGGAGACTGCTGGTCAGAGAAATGAAGACACGACATACAGACACACAACATAGACCCAAAGCCCCCCAAAGGAAGCTGCCAGCTGGCCTTGAATGAGGCTCATGTTATTGCTTGTTACTGGTCAGGCCAGGCAAGCTGACAGCCTTGGCTTACAAAGCACAGGAAGCAGAGGGAGACAGATGGACAGACAGACAGAGATGTCAAACAGACATCGGACACTCCTCATGCACACAGCACCTTAAAAGTTGTTTTTATATCCGTTTTGTCTCTCTCTCTCTCTCTCTCTCTCTCTCTCTCTCTCTCTCTCTCTCACACACACACACACACACATATACAGATGTTGGCATATGCACACGCTTCTCAGAGACGTAGAAAGACAGCATGTCTATACCAAAAACACACTCTCACACATTTAACACAATACAGCAACTAGCTTAACTAAGGACTGTGTCTGGTTGCTGAGAGGAGGTTTGCATGGGGTTGAAGTAGCAAAGGACAGTAAACATGGGGATTTAATACAGGACTGGATGTGTGTGTAGCCAGTGGCCAGTAGAGTTAGAATTAAGATCAACATACGAGACTTTGAAGCGTCAACTTTTGAGTCACTTTCATTCTAAAAGAAAATCAGGTTGGAAGCTGGGTTTTGCGGTTTGCCTGGCAGACCGATTGAGCGTCCTAATGCCACTTGGCTGAGGGCATCAAAGGCACTATTTTTAAAATACTAACAAAGCTTAGTATAGCATGATACTTAAGTTAGTGTATTCAGTCCCTACACATAAAATTGAGCACTGAGAACATTTGTGTACACATTAGGTTAAATGAATGTCTGTAAACTGTAGATATAGATAAGCTCTTTTGATGCCATGAAAGAAATTTGGTCTTAGCATTTATCCCAATAGGGCATTAGTGAAATACACACAGCACACAGTGAACACACAGTGAGGTGAAGCACACACTAACCTGGGGCAGTGGGCTGCCTGTTACATTAATACTGTCTTGCTCAAGGGCACTTCAGTAACCAGCCAACCAACCTAACCTTTTCTCTGACAATTTAAGTCATGTACTTTTTTTAGGGCTGGTATATCACTTTAAGAGGTCCTAAGAGCAGACAGGAGTCAGGAGTTCCACTGTACTCACATAGAGTGGGAAGGGGCTCGTTGAGCTGAGTCTGACTTCTCTGAGGGAGGTTAGCTTTGCTGTGCTTAAGTGGAGTCATGACTTTCACCTCTGTCTCCCTTTCTCTGCCGTTTTCTCTCTCACTCTCTGTGGTCCATGCAACTCCACTGCAGTTCAGCAAAGCTTTTGGGGCTCCTGCTTGCTGTTTACGAAAAAGCCAGTTACGAAAAAAGCAGCACACCACACTACGCTGTTTTGGTTCTCACTCCATTTGGCCCTCATCACTTATGTCTGTCTCACACTTGTTGCTTGGAGACAGCTCTGAGGGCTATAGCGTACTTCCCAAAACACTGACAGACAAGACTGATATGATAGCATAGGCACCCAAAGCAGAAACACACACACACACACAACCATGAACACTAGCGGGTCTCAAAAGAAGAAACTGGAGTACCAAATAAATAAATAAATAAAAAATAAACGAAATGAATCGATAGAAACCCAAACCAATTTCATTACATCTCAAATGAAATGATGGTTGAAGGCAAACGGAGTGGGCACAGAGCGAAAAGCAGCCCAGACACACGGGAGGGGCAGGGCGGAGAGCACAGAGAAGCACCCAAAAGCAGAGCCGAGATGGACAAAATATGGGAAGAGCTGGGTGTACATACCTCCTGAAGAGAGACAAGATGGGAAAACAAACAGACAAACAAATGAGGAAGAAAAAAAACAAGGAAAACAAAATGAAACCTTCGGAAATCATAAGGAAATCACACCCATGTTCATTGTGACAACAGGGAGTTACAAATCAAATGCAACTCCGCATGTTCTTCTTTTCGTCACTAGAGGGAGTGCCAACACTAGAACCTGCTTCACACATAACCTAGGGAAAGAACAAGACTTATAACAGGTGCCTCTGTAGAAAAACTAAGGAGATCTCTCCCAAAGGGCATTATTTAAGGAACACAAGCATCTGGCTAGAACTTAGGTCCTGTTCGAGGCCAGTATTTTCCTAATGCTTAAAGGCTTTAGAATAGGAATATTGATTCAGGGCCAGAAAAGGAGATTCTGACATTTGTCATATAACCCAGCATACAAGCTTCTCTGCTGATCAAGCTTTGCAATTGGAGATTAGTGTGTATTTATAAGGATGCACATATGTGTGTTTGTGTGTGCGTGTACGTATGTGAGTGTGTGTGAATGGTCAATGTGTAAACATGTTTGTGTGTAAATACGTTTGTACATGTGTTTGGTTGTGGCAAAATTGAGATTGCTGAGATTAACATGGACCAATCATGCTGCCCTCCTGATTATCTGCAGACACACACACAAACTTAATAAACAGTAGGTTGTCACACTCAAAACCATGGGCTAAGGACTTCTCGTGCCAGGAGCAGAAATTAAGTTCACTGATTGTTTTACCACTAGCTACAGTCTCAAGAACAAATATGATATTTCAATACAAATACCTACACGCACACACACACACACACAAAACTACTCACCTAATTTGAGAAGCCAGCCCTCACGATCTGGATTGAAAAATGTATGTGTCAAATCATTGCCATCATCTTCAGGGATTTTAAATGGCTCATTCTTGATGCTCTCATACAAGTTCTGAAATTAAATACAAATCATTTTTGTCAGTGTTTCATTAACAAATATTGTGTGTTTGTGTGTGTGTGTTTGTTTGTGTGTGCATGTGTGTATGACTAACTCGGAGCAACTCCTCGGGCAGGTCTCCTCCGTCGTTGATGCCTCGGTTCATGCTGATGAAGCGTTCCACACTGGGCTTGTCCTTTACGTTGGGGTTGTGCAGGCTGGTGTTCAGCATGATGATAGCAAACGACAGCACATAGCAAGTGTCTGGGGTATGGACAGACAGACACACACACACACACACACACACACACATACATATATATTACAATTGTCTCCTCATAGTAATACTGGCCTCTCACATTAATTAAAATCGCGATTTCGATTAGATTACAATTAATCGTGCAGGCCTAATCAGGTGGTATCTGGGGTTTTGGACTGTAAGGGTTCACAGAGGCCAGCCATGTCACCTATGTTAAGCCCGAAAGTGTGGTGAATGTCAACTAGTGTTCAATTGCACAGCACTGTTCATAATGGTGACCTACTCCCATATTCCTTTAACCTTTCATTAGTATCTGAGTATTCATGACAGCACTACTGTAGTAGACACTATTAGTTAGTGTATGGTAAAAATGGATGTACTTCACCTCATCCAAATACACACACACACGCACACTATATCTTTTGCAATATATTTTGCAAACAGCAACTGGATTAATGGGCTGGTAAATTATAAATGCAACACGATAGTACACTGAGTGAGCCGTTAAAAGACAATAGAGTGGCAATAGGGCTTGAGAAAGAGTGTTAGAAGTGTGTGTATGTGTGTGTGTTCATGTATGTATATGTGTGCTTCTGACAGAGAGAAAGTGCCAGATTCAAATATACAGAGGAGAGGAAAGACAAGTTGAGTGATGTTCCAAAAGGGTATTTGTGCATGTGTCAGAGAGAGAGAGAGAGAGAGAGAGGCCAGGTGAGTATGGCTGTGGGCTCACCAGAACTGCTGACCGCAGCACTCCAATCAGAGTGGAGCACCACATTTACATCAAACACACTCAATATCTCAGCACTCTCTATTTACATGCACTCTCTCACACACACACGCCCACACACACCCACACAAACAAAAACACACCTGTGCTTTGAAAGACTCCCGGGTTGCACTGACAGTAGCGCTGGGCAAATGCCTCCATCATGCGGTCGATCTTCTGCGCCTCGCCCGGCAGCCGAAAACTCCACAGGAACTGCCTGCAGGGTGATCAAAGCCAGTGACACTGGGCCAAATCTGCCCTCATAATCCCTCTCTAATCTACACAGGCCTCCGCTCACTCATAGTAAGTCACTGGGGAACTCCAATCAGACCCGCACATCAGGGGGATTCATACTGATAAAGACATGCTCCATGTGCAACAATTTGGAGACTGCTGTTACCCATTGCTAATAAAGATTGATCAGAAAGACTGTTCCAACTGATAGTAGGCCTACTGCAAACACGACTATATTGTGTGTGTGTGTGTGTGTGTGTGTGTGTGTGTGTGTGTGTGTGAGACAATCTCACCTGAGAGCCTGGACCAGGTTGAGATCAGTGAATTCATGCAGCTCCACAAAGGCATGCAGAACTTGAATGTTGAAGTCATCTCTAAAGGGGGGGGGGGGGAGAAGAGAGTAGAGGCTCACAACATGTCTAATAAAAGAAGTTGATCAGTGGCATTAACTGAAGAGAAGGAGCCATCTCTAGCAGCGCCGAATGCCACGGTTTCTGCCGTCCTCACGGGACGTGGGAGCCATTCTGACTCCATTAGTCAGGACCTGCCCGTTTCCTGGCTGAGTGACGGAGTTAAATGCCGCTAAAGTGGCTGATCGTTTATCCATTTATCCGCCATTAGCGTGGCTGCGCTGAGGGCCAGCAGTAATTGCGCTGATGCAGGGATGCCATTGGCACACACCCTCCAGCAGGAACGAGGTGATGTGCGGAGAACACCATGTATGCATGTGTGTGTGTGTGTGTGTGTGTGCGCGCTCTCTATTCTGCCAGTGAGGTTTGAGAAGCCAGCGGTGAGAAAATGGGGCAAGTCGATAATACTGATGGGCTGGGAATGCATTAACCCACTTTGGAAGTCATCCATTTAAAAGGAACTGCCCCCCACTGTCAGACACACACACACAAAATCTCTTGCACAATTACACACACACACACACACACACAAAATCTCATGCACAATCACACACACACACACACCTCCATACAACTATGCATTCTCACATAGTCCCACTATGTAAGTGTAAGTGTTAATGACTGCAGAGAGCACGGAGAGTGTGTATTGTAAGGTTGCTGGTGGTGAGTGTGACACACTGTGAGAGAGAGGAGGAGTGTGAAGAGGGCAGGAGGGTGGAAATGGAGTGACAGAGATGGAACGAGAGAGAAAAGGACCAAGATAAAGATGGAGAGACAGTGGGAGGAGGGGAACCTCCACTGGCTTAGGCAATAGACTTGTTGGGAGCCTCCAGCAGAGTTGTGAACTGTTGAAGAACAGCGTGACACTGACTTACCAACACACACACACACACACACACACACACATACATTCCTTGAATGCACACGCACACACACACACACACACACGCAGATACACACAAGCTTTCCAATCACTGGAGAGAAGCACCGTGCAGAAGCACTCTTACTCCCCCTCCCCTTTTATCACAGGAAATGCTCTAGCACTGCTATACTACCGACCCTTTTGCAGGTTCACCAATACACACAGGCCTACAGTACATCAGCCATCACAGAGCATACTGTTCTAGAAGGCCTCCAATACTCGCCAATAATCAACTGGCTTGTTGTTTGGCCAAACAGATTGAGGACGGAGGGCTTGGCTATTAATGTCTCCTCCCAGACCACAATATCAAGCCTGCAGGCTGGGCCTGGTCCAGGCTAATCTATCTCCTCCTGCGCCCCAGCCAAAGAGCACACTGGGCTCAGATTATGTCAGTCGCGGCCGAGAGAACGAGTGAGAGAGAAAGAAAAGAGGAACAGAAAGAGAGCATAAAGACAGAAAAGAAAGACGGGGGGTGTGGTGGGGGTGGACAATCTCCTGACAGCACATCATGTAATTCTCAGCTCTGAGGTCACAGGTGAGCCACGTCTCTCTGGTGAGATGAGGTCACCGTGGACACGCACTCCTGTTCCTTCTGGGACATTTGTAAGCACTGATGACAATAAGCTCACTCCATTAGTAAGAGTCACTCCTTTAGTACTCACACAGCCCTGGACCAGCAATGAGACTGAGCGCTCACCTATGATGCCACTGGATACAACCATCACTTCCTGTTCAAGGCATAGGGGAGAGCCGGGACGATTGAAACACTTTTCGATTAAATGTTGTTTTTGCAGACAAAGTTACAGATAGTAACACTTTTTTTTGTGTGAACAACAACTCACAATATGTTGTCTCTTAAAGCCTTGTGTTAATTCATATAGATGGGCGACAACTGTGCTGTAATTTATCTTTGAATAGAATTGATCATTTGTTTCAATCGTCCTGATTGGGTGGGACAAATGAAACAGTATAAAATATAAGGTAACCTTAAAAATTATCCCCTTTTTTATGTGATATATCTGACAGAGACCCTTTTTAGTCGATTGTGCTAAATTTTCAAGCAAGTTCTCATAATATATAAGTAGTTATCAAACAATCCTTGTTGCAGGCTAATTCGAGTTGGAATTATTACCGGACTCCCTTAACGAGCTTGGCTGCCATTGTCCTATGATTATATCTTCAAAGCCCCCTTTTAGTCAATGCTGGTCAATTTTCAAGCAAGTTCTCATAACATTTAAGTAGTTATTAAACAATCTTGTTGTAGGCAAATTCACGTTGAGCTGACCCTGGAATTATTACCGGACTCCCTTTAAACGAGCTTGGCTGCCATCGTCCTGTGATTATATCTTCATATTTCAAGTTGCTTTCATGCAGGACCATATTGAAATACTGGAACCAAATAGTACAGTAAAGGGCATAAACAGGTTTCAAATTGCACACTAATGGACGGCAACCGATGAGGAGGGATGGAGAGCCAATAAAATTATTTGTTATAGTTGTAAGTACTTTTTATTTAAAAATGTTAATGCACTGACCGCAAAGCGTACTACTTTGACTACATGCACGACCTTCAATCGATCCATCAGTGCCTGCTCGCAGCAAAGCAGCGTTTTGCTAGACTAAAAAACATTGACATTTCATACTGTAGGATATGTTACACCATCAATTCATCTGTTGTTTAAGAGTGATAAGTGTATATTATGTCGCAAACAAAACATGACATATAAAAAAAACTGGCGCAGACAAGAATTTACTTTCCGCCCCAGATCAGTATTGCACGATTTTCCCTGGGTTTGGCTAGTATTACAAGCTGTATGGGATGACAAAATTTCATGTTTGAATTGTGAATGGTTTACGAGAAAATCTCAATGGTTCATTCGTCCCCCGGTTTAATCGTCACGGCTCTCCCCCACTGTCTCTTCTGCTTCAGCGCCTAGTACTGTCCTACTGCTGTGCTCTGCCACACACACAGCATTATTATTTCCTGTGTGACATCCCCCCCCCCAACCTCTATTCCATTAACTGGAAACAGATGTATTTGGGTGTGAGACAGATCAATGGATTGAACTGCTGTGTTGCATTAAATTCTTCTAACAAAAAAAAAAAAAAGAACAGCAGTTGGTTATCACAATTAACCCTTTCACATGAGGGGAGGTCAGGCGGTAAGAGATGTGAAGGAATGGGGGTGACTTTCTCACCTCTCCCCCAAGTAATCACCGATGGCAGTCTTGTTCAGTCCTTCTCCCTTGTAGAGGAACTGGGCGATGTCTTCACACGTGTTCTTGAGAAGGTCATTCTCTATCAGAAACTGGATCCCCTGAGATGCAAAAGTTGAAGGGGGGTGGGGGATAGGGGCAGAGAAAACAGTAAGAGGCACAGCCATAAAAATAAAGGAAGAGAGGGTGAAAGGGGAGGTGTGCAAATAAACACACACAGATAAAATGAGAACACAAACACACACACACAGGAGCATTCACCACTCACAAAAGTTCATCATGAGGTCGAGTGTCCTCTGTTTCACTCTCCTTTCACCTCACACAGACTGCACACACACACACACACACACACACACACACAATCGCTATGAGCTCATATCTATTGCTTTCACTACCTGCCCTTACCTTTTTGGGGTCCATATTAAATTTCTTGCGGCCCATGGCCACCTGTTTATTCCGCTGCATGTTTTTCCTGGGGAGTTCAAAACAAACACAATCAGCTTGCTTCAATTCACACCGGGATCAACAAGCCCTTGGGTGGACTCAATTTGTCCAACCAGTGTTCTTACAATCTCCTCTCATGTCACAGATACAACTACAGTACTCTCTCTCTCTCTCTCTCTCTCTCTCTCTCTCTCACACACACACACACACACACACTCTTACACACAGATACACACACACACTCCTACGCACACCTTCACATGCTAACTGCTTTGCTCATAATGACAAGGTTGAGCACTGTCTAGTGTGGGATGCTCTAGTGGAAATTGTTTAGGTCACCGTGTAGGTGGACACATTTCTAAAGAAAAGACATGAGAGAAAGTGTCTCTGGCATAAGAAGTAAGCAGGTACCTAAAAAATGCAGTCTTTCTGAAGACAGTCATCTAGCATGTTTCTATGCTAGATGATATATGGTGTGTGTGTGTGTGTGTGTGTGTGTGTGTGTGTGTGTGTGT
>JAGFZM010000161.1:488987-513812 GCA_017657215.1 Limnothrissa miodon | reverse complement strand
TGTGTCTATGTGCAAGAGTATGTGTGTGTGTATGTGTGTGTGTGTGTGTGCATGTAGGCGCATGTGTGCAAAAGCACCCAAGAGACCCAGAAAACTCAATAAATACACTAAGAAATCCCTGAGTGTTTAAGTGTTTCACACCAGAGCATCCCACAGCTAATGGGCCACACATCACAGGACAGCTAAAGCATCAACAATTTCTCTCATTAATCATTCAGCTCTAATTAATCACACAGGGATATTGGAAAGTTCTTTGATGTTTGAATAATGAATGCGTTTTTTAAATTGGCCCGTTTTTAATATTTTTGTGAAAATTTGTGTGATTATTGGATGTGTAGTTGTGAGCGGGCAGTGGTGTGTTGAGCACTGGTGACGGGTTAGTGAGCCGGAGGCAGGGCGCGAGCGGCTGTGACAGGAAATGAGCAAAGGTACTCTCCAAGGGGCCAGGAGGAAGATCCACCCAGCTTTCCAGGCCCCTCCTGGCTCTTCCCTTCCTTTATCAGTTCCTGCTTCACTCCCTCTCTCCCTATCTTTCCCTCACTCTCTCTCTCTCTCTCTCTATATATATATATATATATATGCATAAATACATAAATACACACACACACCCTCAGACAAATCCTCTCACTCTCACAGACAAAATGTGCTGTTTTGAAAAAAAAAAGAACTCATTATACACGTCCTTTCTCCCTCCCTAACCTCTCTCTCTCTTTCTCTCTCTCGTTGCCTCTCTATAGAGCCCTCTGCACTATGTGTAGTGCAGTCGACACTAATTACGACACGTGTTCCTGTGGACCTCCGTGCGTCTCCTTGAGTGCCCTCGACCTCTTCGCCCTCTCTGTGCTGAGTGACAGCTAGCGCCTGCTCACACCCCTTGGATCTCTGCGGCACCTCAGCCCTTCCACAGCTTACAATAGCAAGCCAACAGAAGCAAACCAAGGCAATCCCACAGGAGCATGGATCACATGGTGACTGTGAAGACCAGTGAACTGCCTGGCTGGTGAATTGGAAGGGTTTGATCCTTAATCACATGCCAGTGAAGGTTGGTTGAATATAGGAAAAAAATCTACTTGATCATGTGTCATTATGGGATCGCAATGTAGTAACTGTGTTTCAATCCGAGCTGGAAAAATACAGTATACTCTAAGCAGAATTGGCTTTGCTTCAAAAGATAGAGTTGTTTAGTAAAGCGGATTCAGGATATGCGTTTAGAGCATGACAGATCAGTAATACCAGTTTTGATATTATTCATATTAATAATAATTAAATAAAATTAATAATAACATGTCAGATGAATACAATTGTCTGTGCACAGGAATCCAATTCAGTTCCAGTTTGGTTTGTAGCTAACAGCAACTTTCTACATGAGTCTCTCTGGTGCATTGAGTGTTGCTTAGCAACAGCATTGTGTAAATTAAATATGAGTTTTAAAATACATCATTTAAAGTTGCTATTTGTTATTATTGTTTCCAGAGTCTGAGAAGAAGGTACATATAGCAGATGCCAAACTCACATTATCACGACTCTCTTGCACATAAACGCTCAGTATTTGTCACTACAATCAGTGACATCAAATAACTCTCTCGCAAACACACTCAGGCAAACACACACACACACACACAAACACACACAAACAGACTGAAATAATTGAGTCCCGGCCTTCAGAATAGTAGCATTATGATGAAGCATCAGCTCTCTTTTGTGTGTGTTTTGACACGTCACCCACTCAACGCATCCCAAAAGCATCAGGAAATGAGATTTCTCTGCAACAGAACAAATAAAGCAGGACAATGAACATCAGTATTCCACAGCCAGGGTTGGTTGGCACCCAAACAACCAATGACAACTGCCCAACACACCCACCTCCATTACACTGACCCTATGCCCATGCTGCTGGTAGAGGCATTTGTCTGTTTTTATGCCAATGGACAACAGTGAAAACATGTTAGAACAGGTGTGTTGTAAGACTAAAATTACAAATAATAATAATAATTGTATTAATAATGTAATAATTTAATACAAATGTGAACCTTTCAGAGGCACAATGTTCTAATACATTCTCTGTCATCTGCCCCATTCTGCCTTTCTAAACTTGTAAAAACACACACACACACACACACACATAAAAGGAAGGAGCGAGAATAAGAAAGAAAAGGAAGAGAGGGAATGAGAGAGAGAGAGAGAGCTGGCAAGGACTCTGTGTGTACAAGTGTGACATTTCTGAGGTGCCCTGCATCCGACTGAACTGTTTTTTAAACCCAGTGGCTGAAACAAACTAATCTAAGTCTTCACGCTGCCTGTGTTCACACAGGATGGGGCCAGATGACCCAGTTAGATTGCATTTCAGCATGCAGGGTGCTTTCCCCTTGCCCAAGTTAAAAGGCTGAAGAAACTGCAAAAGAGAGATAGACCGAGAGAGTTGGAGAAAGAGAGAGAGGATGAGAGAACAAATTAGATGGGGAGAGATAACAAGACCTTCATGCATCGTAAAGGAGCCTTCACTATGCCAGTGGGCCTCAATGCCATCTTCACTGTTCCACTGGGCCTCACTCCTATACTATGCCAGTAGGTTTTACTCCTTCAGTGTGCCAGTAGGTTTTACTCCTTCACTGTGCCAGTATGTTTACTCCTTCAGTATGCCTGCAGTGGTAAAACTTTTCTGTTTGTATTTTTCTATTTTTTGTTTCCCATCTTCTGGGTTAGATCATCTGACATGTAGACGGTTTAAAGTGAAATGCTGTGATGTGATGTTACATTGTGTTACGGTCAATGATGGTATGCGCACCAGAACACCACGGCTCGACACACATATATAATCTGGCCCACCTGACCTATAGAGGACACACTCACAAACACCAAAACGTTCCAAATCAAAGAAGTCATGGCACAAGAACTAAATCACAAAACATTCATATTCAAACTGAAATGATAAATAGAAATACTGTATTTCATACGGCTCCAAAATGCCAGTAGGTTTTAGTGGGGGCCAGGTACTGAGCACCTGCCCACACACTCACAGCACGGAAGGCTCTCTGCAGGTTTGAAATGAAAAGGGGTTAATAGCTCCTTGCCTTGTACCCTCTAGTAACAGTTGGCCAATACTGGTAACGTGAGTCCACTTAATACTGATGCACATCTAATACGTTTACTGCAAATTTGTTGAACCCATTGTGGTGGCAAAATAACCACCAGGCAAGTTTTGAACAAAACACTTACAAAACACTTACAAAATAGAAACAAAAAACTTACAAAATTGGAAAAACAAAAGCTCTTTCTGTGTCCATAAAAAGCTAGTCTTTCTGTGTCCATAACATTGTATTAATTACATCAAATATGATTGTTTTTAGCATTCAGTTAATGATAAGATTGTATATGTCAGTCAATGGTAACAAAGGCTTTCAAAGCTTTGAAATACAAGAACAATCAGTGAATTACTGCCAATGTGTGTGTGTGTGTGTGTGTGTGTGTGTGTGTGTGTGCCAGTACAAGAACACAACAGCCCTGCAGGTATAAATTACAGGAATCGCTGGGACTTGCTAGTTACAGTTCACTTGCAGCAGTAACATTTCTTTTTTGTTCACAGATTTGTTTTGCATGAAGGGTCTTGTTTTCCATGGATCATTATGTGAACACAGGCATAAATAGTATGTTAGTGAGCTGTGTGTGATTGAGGTCTGACCGTTAGCACAGCAAGACCTTGCCAGCCCAGACAGAGAGACAGAAAGACATGGAGAAATGGAGAGTTAGCTAACGCCACAGTAACACAATAACCTAGTCAATGGTAAACTCTCTCTAGAGGCTACGTATCCCTTAGCAATGGCATCTGCTCGGGGGAGGACACCTGCATCCTGAACACGAACGAAAGCCAGAGCTGGTCTGTTTTGCATGTTAGCTGCCTTCAAAGACTAAATGGTGAATAACTGGAAAGTCCCATGTCTCAAATCAGTTTTACTGCAATATGGTCTCGTTTCGAATGAATCCACCAAGACATTGCCTGGCTTATTCATTCTGAGACGCAATAACACACATACACACACACACACACACACACACACACACACACACACATTCACATACACACATGCACACACACACTCTCTCTCACACACACACACACACGCACACACTTTCACACACACACGTACACACACAGACACACAGACACACAGGCACACACACATACACATACACACACACAGCCACACACACATACAAATACAGATACACACAGGGATCATGGCTGTTATCTGGTGCTCATCACTGTGTGCCACCTTTGAGCTCTTTTTCCACACTGCGGCAGCTTTGACATAAACCTGTTGCCCCTTTGCCTCCGCAGCCTGCCAGGGTAACCAAGTAGGGCAGTGAGCGTGTTCCCTGCCGCGGCCCCTGCGGATGCCAGGCTGCCATCAAAGGTGCTGAGCAGCAGCAGACGCGGGCACAGTGCCAGCCTGAGGTTCATCGGTCCGAGTCTTCCTTGGAGCGATGCCCATGAGGGGGCAAAGCCCAACAACACATGGCGGAACAACACCTGCAGGTCTGCAACAGAGCAGGAGGTGAGAATACTCATGAACTGCTGCAGAGAGTGTACAAATGTGTGTGTGTGTGTATGCCTGCATTAGGACTATTAATCTTCTACAGATTACATACATCTTAAAGTGACTTACATGTAAATGACAAAAAATATTTTTATTTTAGCACACTAACCGGTCATACAGCAACACTCTTCTACTGTGTGACAGACTCAATTCAACTCGTACAACAGAGCCACTAAGAAATATGGCCAAACAAGAGGAATGTAAATTAAAATTCCAACACACATGCTAAGATGACCACTTTCTTCAAACCAACCCCGCAAGATACAGACACACACACACACACACACACACACACACAATGACCAGCACAATCTATGAAGCCCATAAACACAGCTAACTGGGCTCTGGAGGGAGCCAGTGGCATCGCTCCATCTGTTTCAGTTTACTGCTGTTGTCAGACCATCTTGTCAGGCCACTGCTGTACCACAGCACACATACTACTCACACACTCACTCAATCACAGCAAATTACTAAATGAGACCAGTGTAGTACTAAACTGACATTCTCATCTCTCTAATACTAATTTACATACTCAGACTCTCACCCACTCACTCAACTCAGATACTCATCTCCAATACTAATTCCCTACTCACTCACCTCACTCGCTCATACTCAGTCACTCGCTCATTCAGCTCAGATATTCACCGGCCGGAAAAATCCGTTCAAAGGTCAGCTCAAACACTCACTCTACTCAAATACTTACTCTGCTTAGATACTGCACTCAGATACAGTACTCGCTCAGTTACTTATATACTCATAAACTCATACAGTCATCAGTCACAGTTCAGATTCTCCGCTCAGATACTCACTCAGTAAAGGTTTGATGCCTTAGTAATGACAGACCTCTCGGTATGGCAGGTAGCCTACACCCACAGACAGGGCCTTCAGCTTTCACCAGATTTCACCAGAAGCATCCTCACACCCTCTCTCTTTCAGTTCCCTCTCTCTCTTCCCTCTCTCCCTCTCTTCCCCTCTCTCTTCCTCTATTCCCCCTTTCTCTCAGTCTCTAGTGCGTGTGTTAAAAATGGATTCTCCTTCAGAAAGATTTGGTTAACCTTGCATGATCATGATGCTGCAAGGATGACACAGAAGCTCGCAAAATGTGCCGGGAAGGCACTGCTATGCAACATGAACTTGACATGCTCATGACAGCCATAGTCTTTGAAGTCTGTGGGAATGCCTTTACGCAAAATGATCAATACTTAATATGCCACACACTGAGAATAAAGGTTGTTTTTCTGCAAGGCCATTGCAATAAAAATCCCTAAAATTCACTGGTTGCAACAGTGATCGAATGTGTGACAAAATCCATAAGCTGTGTCAAACCTTCTGCATGTTTCTCTACTGGATACACACAAGAGTAAACACAAGAAGCCTAATTGAGGTCCTCCATTGAGGACCTGTTTCTGTGGTTTCAAAGTAAGACAGGCTTTACCTTACACACACAAGTATACATATTCACAAAACACACACATATATAGATACACACACAACCTGAAAGAGCTTTGGAAATTTCCATTGCCCAGTTATTCCAAATTCTTCAATCTCTCTCTCTCTCTCTCTAACACACACAAATAAACATACACATCACAGACACACATTCAGTACCCTGTGCTCACGCATGCACACCCCACTCTCACACATTCTGACATATGTTCTGCCATACATTCTGCCACACACAGTCCCTTTGCAGTTACAGTAGACAATCCTAAATCTATTCTTGAACACAAAGGCCCTCTAGTGGCAAACTTTTAAAAGTAGAATTTGGAGATTTTATTTCATGCAACTACAAATAAGTGAACTTGCTTAGTTCAGTAAGGTAAGGAGTGGCTGCAGGCACAACAAAGAATGTTCACAGACAATTAGAAAAGGTAATTCAAGGACATGCACCCACACAAGCACACACATACACACACACACAAACACACACACACGTGCGCACACACACACGCACACATGCACACACACACGCACACAATTTCCTGAGTTATGTCTGCTTCCTGGACACAGCATAACAGACTCACAGGCAGCACACACCACAGAATGCTCAGACATGTCAACGATTTCACAACCGCATTCAAAACCCTCTTCTCTCTGTTTCACTCCTACAGTCTCTGCCTTTTTTATTATTCTCTTCAAAAACATCAACATTGGAAGCAGTGAAGCACATGTCCATGAAACCCACACATACACACAAACACATACAAGTGTCCCTGTAAAAGCAATGGTGTGACTAAGGAGCAATGCAGATCTTTTATGCGTTCTGTGTGTGTGTGTGTGTGTGTGTGTGTGTGTGTGTAAGTGAGTGCAATCAATAGCCTAGTGTATTAACCTTGCAGTGTCTCTCCTGAAAGAGGACTGAGGCAGCAGTAGTCTGCAAAAGGCCTACAGTATGTGGTGCTACAGGCCTGCAAACGCACACATACACACATACACATACACACTACACTTACTAACACACAGTACTAATAGGCTTCCAATAGGCCTCCTTATTGTAATTAGGTCTGAGAGGATGATGCCATTTATTGTAAGTGAGAATGTGTGTATGTAAGAACATTTCACTAACGAGGACATGTTGGGGCAGCTCAACAAATTTGTGCAGAGGAGACAGAATTTGTAATGTGAAATGGAGGTGATAAATGAGGCATATTTTAGCTTACTGTTGCAAACAATAACATTTTAAGAGATTGGTTGGTCATACTGCAACACTATCAGTACTTTTCAAGACACTGCTCAGAGTTTAAAGAGAGACTGTATGTAATTTCACTATGGCCATCATTGAAGTCATAATAAATTGATGCACCGAAAAGTAGGTGTAGGCTAGTTTCACTGTTGTGTAACTACAGCAGTGGCCCAGACCTCTGCATAACACACCCACACACAGATCTTACCATATGCCCAGGCGCGCACACACACACACACACACACACACACACACACACATACAGAGAAAGAGAGAAATCGGTTTCATTTATATCATGTGGGCAAAAACCAACTGACACCTTGTATATGCTATAAGTATAAAAATATTATACAGCTCACAAAAACAAGCCCACATACATTGACTATAAATTAATCTGTTGCCAACCTAATCCTTAATGGACTTGATTTACTTACAAATACTTGATTTACTTACAAACACACACACACAAACACATTCAGTTTCACAAGAAGTACACTGCATTTCAGTTATAACAGGCAATTGCAACATGCAATTTTTCAGTTTTTTTTGTAAGTGTTTACCTTACATAAATTATGTCATGTATTGGTAATAATCTACACTGTGAACGTCACACTGAAATTTGTCTTCCTGTTGTTCAACATTCATTTCCTCTCAGAGAGAGGATGGTAAAATGAGAAATCCCTGGATCATGATAATCTAACACGGCCCCTAAAATGCTCTCATACACACTATCACACACATGTAGGCTATGCACACACACTCTATTGCAGGGAGTTTCACTGATGTTCTAGCTCAGGATATCCTGTACCACTGCTTGCTATTGTCTAGCAGACATTTCAATATGAGTGGGGGAAAACGTCAGCAGAACCACCACTTAAATATACTCCACTAAATAGAACGAGTACTTAAATGTACTGTACTTCAATATGCTCTCGGTACAGCACTTAATCCAATGAGAAACAGTTTTATATTACTCTCTATTTCTCTCTATTTCTCTCTCTCTCTCTCTCTCTCTCACACACACACACACACACACACCACACACACACAAACACAGACACACACACACACAGAGAGAGAGAGAGAGAGAGAGAGAGAGAGAGAGAGATACAAAACATGTATATTTGCCGTTACAGAGAGCACTCAGCAGATAAAAAGCCGGTGTATAAATAATTTAGATACACCACCCACGTTTTTGGCTGCAGCAAGCTGGGACGACGACGTGTTAATTCCAGCAGCACTTCTCTGCTGATTCCCATGCAGATTCAAAACACGCGAAAGCAAAACTGCAGCTATGGTAGGCTAATCGATTATCAAGGATTTTTTTGCGTTGACATCTTCCCCTCATTATTCGGTGCCATCAAACACGGAATTATTCATAATCTTGGTCTGGTCTCAGAAGTGTTCTGATTCCAGAACTGATCCGCTTAGGAGCAATGCAGCGATTGCATGGCAGATGCAGAAAGTTGTCCTACAGGTAGCCTAGTAGGCAGGGGACTAAATTATCTCTGAAATATACGTCAAGCTATTGCAAAGACTCAAAAAGAATGAAACAGCACTTCCCCATTTTAAGTTGTCTGCCTTATGACAGCTTTTCTTAGGCAATACTAAGCCTAGGCAACACATCAAAAAAACTGAATCTTCAGGGCAGTTTTTAACCTAACAAGAGAGATTCGTTGGAGAATAAAAATCTGAAAGTAAAATTAATGGTTTTAGATTAAAAGAGTTCAAATGTACTCCTACCGTAGTTCTCCTCCTCCATCCTGCGCCGATGGTGTGTCTCTCCTGACAGCAAGTCCACCTACACCCTGCAGGTTACGCAGAATTCCGCTTCTATTCTTCTATTTTTGGACTTTCACACCTTTTGCATCAACACTCTTCATCAAGCATCATCCGCGAGGACAGCCTCTCACGAACATGTAAGCACAAACGCGCTCTTCCCCGGGCAGGTGATCTCGTGGATGTATGAGCAGCAAGCTGTTTGTGACGGAGATTCCGCTCACAGGAAAGTGAGTGAGAGTGAGGTCATACTTTGGCTGATGAAGATAATGCTGATTTTCTCGTGGAACATTTTGGAAAGTTTTTCAGAAACCTAGGGTTTTCAGTTTAGTAGCCTAGGTGTTTTGTAGGTTTTCAGTTGAGGTTTAGTGTGCTTGGCTACTTTGTGCTGCTGTGAAAAATGTCAGAAAAGGGGAGAAAATATGAAATAGTATAACTTTAATAATATTATAATATGGGTGTGGTAAATGACTAAAAAGGTTGTGTCTGTGTTGTCGTAATTACTAGATTGTAGAGGTCGTATTAACTTAGGCCTGCAGAAATCTTTCACCAAAAGATCTGCTGTAGGCCTTAAATCTTAAACTATACTATAAAAACTATAGGCCATTAGTCTTAGAACTTATTAAGGGATAACAGTTACTGCAAAGCAGCTACACAGTACCTCAATAATCTATAAATCCAGCCCTAAAACACATTTTCCTAGTCCATGCATAGGCTATAAAAGATGTTGTGCTATAGTAGTTACTCGTATTCTGATAACAGAGTGAAAAAGGCAGCTAATAATATTTACAATGGACTCAGGTTTATCACCTCTGCCTGAAATGTACAAGGAAGATATCATTATTGGTAACATTAGGCCTACCTACCTGTAGCCTACCCAGTGTATTGATACTATAAAGATCATGTTAACTGTCCAGCAGATGTCAGTAAAAGCATTTGGATGCATATAGGCATATTAGGTCCTTATACAGGAGGTTTGAGGGAATATAAGGGCAGGCAAACTGAAACAGTATTTTCAGGCAATTAAAGTAAGATATTTTTGTCCTGTACCTGTGTCATAAAAATAGTTTCTAGCCTTGTGAAGCTTTGTTGGTATACTCAGTAAGATGCTGAATGGTTGTTTGATATGCCATTTTCTCCTAGCAAATTGTAAATGTTAACACAGCACATATACAGACAAATCAAGAGTCAAGATTTTTCAGTGGGTATAGTTTCTTCTGATTTAGTCTTAGTAAATTAAACTAGACAGCAAATATAGTTAAGGTGTGGTTTGGATTTACCCAGGTAATGCCTAACCCAGATGTCTGCAAAATATGTGGTCAGTAGTCTTTACTACTTGTACAACAATTATGACACAAAATATTGGAAAAAATAAACTGAAATAAACACTGAATTCTGAATGCTGTGCTTCCTCATGCATCCAAATCAGTTTTATAAAGCGAGCCATTAACCAGTCTAAGGGTTAAAACCCCCAAAATAAGTCCACAGTACCCAAATTGGATAATCATCATTAACTATACCAAAGCAGTGTATCCCACTGTTTGGATTATTTGTTATTTTTTAAGGAACACAGAAAATTGCAAAAACATTCCCTCTGGGCGCAGATTTCACATTTTCTGCATAGTTTCCCAGCTGAGTATATCGCCACAGCCTCCAAAGGGCTTTTGTCTGGCTCTTAAAACACACACACAGGCACGTACACACTCACAGGCACACACACACACACACACACACAGGCACACATACACACACACACACACACACACACACACACAGATGCACTCAACTACATACAAATCCACTCAGTTACACTTAGCACAGACATCATGCTCAATCACAAAAAAATATATTTAGAAATAAGGAGTCTGCTCTCCTCTCTCTATTCTCTGTGTTTTACTAGAGCAGGCAGCACCCAAGGCCAGGCACACACAGCCAGGATGTCCATAACATGTTGATGACTCCAAGCCTCCTAGACAAATCAACCTTCCCCTGTCTCCTATCTCTAGTCAAAACTGTCCCTGACATTCAAATCCATAGCAATTCTAGGATGCAGTATCTATAATATATTTATAAAGTTATGTACAAATAGTTTAAAGTTACTGTCTATGCCTCCTATTTTTCACACTACTAAGCAGAAACAAGGACAAAAAGTCCTGAATGAACAGTACATTCTTTGATGTTTAGTGTTTTCTCCAATTGTATTAACATAAACTATATATAATATATACTGCATTTATAGACACTATGGTAAAGCTGTTAACTAATACAACCATATTAATTTGGGTCTCAGTGATTGAGAAACAGAACAGATTTGTGAAAGATCTTTAAAGGTGATGACTTCCGACAGGAAACGCTTCATATATGGTTAAGCATCCGCCGGTGCCCAGCTGGAGGGGTGGTCTAAAGACTAATCATGGTAGCGCTCCACATCAATGACCAGGCCTCATCCATCTGCCTGCTCTCACTATTCCTGTCCCAATGATCGCATTGAGGATGCTGTGGGGGAGGTCTGTGTGATGTGGCCAAAGAAACATCACACACTTTTTTCCTGCAAACTCACCCTGGCCTGTGTGGGAAACCAGGTCCAGTCACGAGCAGGTCTGCCCACGGCTCTCGGCGCCGTACCCTTTACCACCACTGCTTTTGTTGAGGGACCTCAGGGCCCACAGCCAGCCAGGGAGGAAACCCCAGGACCTATAAACAGGCGCTCTCTCAGGCATCAAGGTGCCAGTGTTTATTTACTCGCCTTAGGAATACATATTTTGGAAAAAGGGGAGTTGGTTTGTCGTTTTAACCTTTGCCACTGAAACAGGATGATTACTCTCTATGCACCTCTGTGTAGTTGAGGTGATGAGTGCAGTACCTCAGAGGTATGGCTGCCTTTGGGGATAAACTCTAGGCCCATATTCTTCATCTTCATTTGACCCTTATGGATAAAATCTGGAAAAATGCATTTTCTCTGGCAGTACTGCAATATTTCTGTGTCCAAAATATTGCATTGCAATTAACAAACTGCTAAGCCACAGCAATATCCCACCACCCTGATTCATATGCCCCTTTGCCAAATATGACAAGATATTTCTAACATGTTGCCAATGGCAAGTTATCTGAGGAAAAATCCTTAATTTTTACAGCTGATGTAAAACATGCAAGTAAGTAAATTCTGTTTTATTATAAATTGTTAAAAAAATACCTATTATGAGGAGGGTGGGGGAGTTTTGACTATTTGAACAGTTAATGAATCACAGTAGTTCCTTAAGTTACTTTCTCTGACTAATTACCTTCACAATGCAGTAACAGTTATTAACAGAATAATTTTTCCAGAGAAGTACTATTTTTCCACAGAAGAACTAAAAACTTTTTTGAAAATAACTTTTCCAACACTAATGATGTCTTTGTGGATCTTGCCACGGCACACAATGACAGCATCCAACATAACAGTACCCACAATCTAATTCTTGACGTGTTTTGTCTTGTGAAGGAATTTAGAAAGCAATAGTGCAGATTTGGTATCTTACTTTTGCACTGAATGTTCCAGAAAAGAGATAATGCTGTTGTATGTGTCCACATGGGAGATAAAAACGCCAAAATACGCCATTTTTAGTTTGGTTTGATGTTTTCTCAACTCATTATCATGCATTGTTTATTCAGGGAAAACTGGCTGAGCATCAAGCATGTTTACAGCATTGTCCTTGAGTATATAATTTCACTTGAGGTGTTTCTAGGATTATTAAAAAATTCTGAATGTAGTCAAATGCACACTGAAGGTATGAAACTGTTTTCTCAATACATTCTGCATACATTATCAGCATTTAAATTAATCTGAAATGTCCTAGTGAACTAAATATATCATGAATGTAGAATGGGCCCAAAATGAGCCGTGAGATATTTCTTAGAATTAATGCCTCTGAGATCAAATCAATCACAATCTGCCAGAGAGATACTAATGAAACCAACTAATAAAATATCAGTTGAATAATATGAACATCTTATAATGCTTCTGTTGGTCAGTTATTAGTCTATTATAGCTCTGTTATCATGCTGTCATTCTTGCATTAGATGCTGGGGGCCACTGAGGACCATTTGCCAGTGGATGCTCTGGCTCCAGGCAGACCAGTGCAGGTAATTTCTGAGGAGCTCTGAGGGGCCTATGTGGGACACAGCCAAGGGATGATGTAAGAGACATGGCAGTAGCAGTGGCAAATGCCACAGGATTTTCCAAACCTTATTCCTATTTGCTTATTCCTCTCTAGTCTGCCCTGCCATCTCTTCCTCCTCTCCCACTTTTCCTGTCTTCAAGGTGACAGGGAGGGAACTACCCTCCCCCACCCCGATTAACACACACACACACACACACACACCACCCCTTGAGCTCTGAATGGAAAGAGTGGACAGGCTCCAGACAAACAGACTGAACATTTTACAGTCCCTCAGAGAGGAGCAAACTTTACAATCACCCGAAATAAATCTGTCCATGAGCACAAGCTGCACAACAAATAAATGGTGAAATGTGCAGTGCTCACACGGTGTGCTTCTGCAGTGGCATGCAGAAAATAATGTTCCTAGATTCAGTGATTCTGGCAATGAACTGCACGCACAAGGCCATGTGTGTTTATTATGTGAAATGATACAGTTGGAACCAGAACCATGGTACTGAAATGGGAAAAAAAGAAAACGCAGATGTGCAGACAATGACAAATTAATAAGAATTGTTGATATGTCTTGCTGAGTTTTTTTGGGGGTCATTTCCGACTAAAATATTTTTTCAGGGCAGTTAGCTGTCTAAACAATTGCTGCCCATTAACTCAGTGCATCCAGGTAGCCCTTCTGTCACTTGTATCTGTGTAAGGCAGATGGAACTCTGTGTGTGTCTGCTGTGTACATATTTCACTCAACTTGAAACTTTAAAGCTGTTATAATTCTTGCAGCTTTAGATATAATCTACAATTTGCCTCAATTCCCACACAATGCTGCAAAAAGTCTGTGTTTGTCTGTGCTGTGTTTGTTTTATGACCTTTATTTGACCTTTTTATTACTCTCTAAATGGCTTACAATCAATGACCACATTGGTATGACATCAGCTGACTGACTGCATCTGGACATACAGAAAATCACACGCCGGCAAAAAAGGGTGGTTCTTTACCGCACTGTCGCCCACTGCTGGACGTTTCTGGATAGGTGGGAGGAGTCCCGTCCGGACAGCCTTCAAAAATGAACCCGACAGCGTCAGACAAAAACAGACCCATACAAGGCAGTCAGAATAGAGGGCACGGGTACATATGAGCGTGAAGTAGCACAGGTTGTCTACAAGCGTTAGCAGAAACACGCATGATTTTTACTCCTGTAAGCAACAGTCAATTGCGCACCAGAAAATTGTGTTAAGACTATCGGAAGAGTCTTATTATCATTTTGAAGACAGTGCCAATATTTTCATTGTCATAGATCTGCAAATCTATTGACTAGATCCACATTTTAAAAGTCTGTGGGCTTTCGTACCTTTATCACTTGTAAGATTAACTCGTCAGGCGGGAAATGCCGTACACAGCGAACAGCTTCTTTTGCACGCTGGTTGTGCTTATTCTCTGGCGAGTGGAGGAAATCGCTGACGCGTGCAGCTGTTCTCCTGTGCACCCTCAACAGGCTTTCTGCAACGCCGATGTTGGTGAGTAACCCAGAAGACGGTAGGAAGCCACCGAGATCCGACATTTCACCTTTTATGAATGCGTGGGGATTAGTGCAATATCAAACAACCTCTTATGACCTTAGGCACATGCACCGGTCAGTAAATTTGCACTCAGGAATTACATGATTTGTTTATTTTTGTGTGTTCATGTTATTGAATTAATAAAGATTTTTTTCATTCTGCGCGCCACACCACCTGTTAACAAAAATAGGTTGTGGGAACATTTCCCTACATATTTATTGAAACGCGGGAAATACATTTGATAAATAATGAATCTGCGCTAGACATTTACGTTATATTAATGCATAGGCTACTCTCGTGTCTTAATAGGCGTTGAAATGAAAGATCTCAGACAGATTCTTGATTGTTCAGGATATTGCTCAACGTATGTAAACATTCACAGTGTGGCGTATCCTGTTTGACACTTGAGCGCCTTCGTGTCAGTTTCGCCTTGCCTCTGGGGACAAGAGAATCTGAATATTTTATGAACATGACGTTATTTGTGGCCGGACAGTCCCACTTAAAGGGTTAAATACGTGACATCGTTTAAGTTGCCTTATGACGTTTACATAAGGTCAAGCAAAAGGGTTTGCCTCTTATCATCAATAACAGTTAGGCTCTTCTTCTTCACCCTGTACATGAAGCATACGAGCATTAAGTATGGTTTGACCTAAATAAACAATTGTGCGGCCATTGTGGTAGCCTACCTGAACACTTGTTCATGTTTGGCTTATCAAGTTTATGCACATCCCACATACAAACCAGACTGATGGTGATTTTTAGCATCTTTTTTAAAAGTAATCATCTGTTTTGTAAATTCTCTGAAATGACAGTATGACTATATAGACATTCATTGTTATTGACTTTATGCAGAAGGCATTACTGGGAGAAGACTTGGATGTGGTAGAGGAGATGATCATTTCACTTGAGAATCACAAGAACCCCTCTGGCTTTGAGTTCTTCATGTCTTTAGGCATTCTAATTTGAAAGATTCTGTATGTTTGTGTTTGATGTGTGTGTGTGTGTGCCTGTGTGTATGGTTTTTGTAATGTGAAACAAGTGTTCAGGCCATTAATCTAATACAATTTAAATGAATTCAACATACACCCACCAGAAAGATCAGAGGACGGATGCTGACTCTGTGTTTTAACAGACATCTCAGACAAGGCCTCAGAGGCCTGGTCTGACTGATGTGGCAAAGAACTGAAGGGAGGTTGAGTCTTTTAGTGGTTTTCTGGCTTCAAATAAAATGGCAAGTCCTTCCTGCCTTCCTGGCACAATGATAGCAGCCCAGTGCCAGGCTCAGGCTGTGTGGGTAGTTTGTACTGTAGTGTGTGTGTGTGTGTGTGTGTGTGTGTGTGTGTGTGTGTGTGTGTGCGCACGTGTGTGGGAATGTGTGCTCAGTGTACCTGAGATGTGAATGTATTGGCACAGAATAAATGGCCCCTCTCATCTTTTCCCCCTCTAAGTTTGCTCAGCATCCAGACCAGGACAGGCCTGTGGACGTGGCAGTGGCTCTGGAGAAAGAGAGGGGGTGAAAAATGAGAGCTATCCTGTGATCCACTAGAGTGCTCAGATTCTAGACTTTCTCTCTCTCTCTCTCCCTCTCTTTCTCTGTCTTTCTTTCTCTCTCTCACTCACTGACTGACTCACTCAGTCACTCTGTGATGGTTTTGTAAGCTGGTCCCCACAGATCTGATGGGTGGTGTTGCCAAAGTCTCCAGGTCTCCAGGAATGGCAGGAATGTTGTGAGTCCCAATGGGGTTTTCCCACCCGGATCAGGCCTAATTCAGAGGGACAGTGCCCTCATCATTGGCCAGTTCACCCCCCCCCCCCCCTCCATAGTGTGGCTTGAGGGAGGTAAGGGTGAATCCGGAGCCAGACGCTTCAGGAAGAAAGGGGGTGTGTCAGGCGTGGAGAATGCATCTGGCTTGCCGAGTTCTGGACAGGCCCGAAAGGAAAAAGCAATGAAAGTAGATGACCTTTTAGAAATATGTGTGGCATCCGTCATGAAAAAAGGCCTCCTCCGTGGGTCTCTGTGTTCTGGCTGTTCAGTTTTTCTTACCTCAGCCCAGTGGATTGTGAGTAATGGTGTCAATTTGACGCAAAGATGTTTTCGGTTCCGCCACATCTGAAGGCCCTGGGCTGCACTAAAAACCCTGGCCTCACTCTCTAAATCAATTGAAAACAGCATACTTTCATTCCAGTGGTCGTAACAAGATGGCTGTCTTTGTGCCTTAGGTCGTAGGACTGTCAAATAGTCAAATTAAATTACCGGTACTAAGGAAGTCTTGTTGGTTATGATTGAGTTGTGATAGTCAATGGACAGGAAGAATCCTTTTAATGTGTTTCTATAGTGATCTGACAAGCATAAGACCACTCACTTGTCTTTTGAGTTTTCCGTCATCCATGTTTATCAGATGAGATAAAACTAACATGTAGCTGTAAAAAGCACCTCAAGACATCTCCTTTGATCTTCTCCAGTTTTCAGACCTCAGCTGATTAAGTCATTTTGTGCCAATATTGATATAAATGATACAATAGAAGAAAATGTAGAAACAAGTAGTAGCAACTTACCTTATTAGCGACCATGAAACATCAACAAGGAAATGGTTGGTTAGCCAAAGTAAAAGCTAATGTATTTATGCAGTATACTTACAGTAGTCCAATACAGGTTTGTAAACCTACACCACATGTCGAAACAAACATGTCTACTTAATTTTACCTTCACACAAGAAAATTAGCTTGATAAGCCAGAATTTAATTAATTAATTGAGAATTTAATAATTCTCCAATCTACATTTAGTCTGATAGTTATCAATAAAAGCAGAAAATAGCAGACTTCTTATTTGTCACTGGCTGTACCAGTACCAATGACTAACTTACACTTTGCCAAATGTTAACTCACGTCTCATAACCTTCACCAGTCTGAATGCGGAAGGGTTTATAGCTGATAGGAAAACGTAATAATAAACAGAGCTATTACGTTCTGGCTGAACACTTTGTTTATCTTGTAGTTTGTGTGTGGGGGGTGGGGGGATGTTAGGGGCTGGTCAGGGATTGTCAGCAGAGACCCAGACTTGGCTTACACTTAGAGAGAAAAAGGCACAGCACCACTAGTGCCCACTGCCCAGTGATATGTTGGACAGTAAAGAGCTGAGAACACTATTTTTGTATGTGTGTGTGTGTGTGTGTGTAGAAGCATGCAAGGTATTTTGGCAAAGAGTCAACACATCATTCTGTGTGTGTCCAAGAGGCCAGGGCGGGTGTGGAATAGAGCATTCCGAGGAAGTGGTTGGGGACTCTTCCTAAGGGGTGTGTGTGTGTGTGTGTGTGTGTGGGGGGGGGGGGGGGGTTGAGGGGTAAGAGAACAGTCAGTGACTGCATAAAAAATGTCCAACTTTTTATTTTTGGGGAGGAGTGGCACAGGCACACACACACACACACACACTGCTGGAAAGCCTGGCAGGAGCTTGCAGCATTGGTGCCAGTGCCAGTCGGCTAGGTTGTGGGGATGAAAGGCAGGAGCATTTCTAAAGACGTCAACAAAGCGTCCTGCTGACCTTTCATTTAGGTGCTCAGTACACTTTTTTGGCCACCTTTCTTCAATGATAGCCAAGAAACAGACTCTGACCGTCTGTCTGGGCCAGTGATCGCTTCTTGCGGTTCTTGGTCTGCTGAATGAATGACGTCTCACATTAATGAGGAATCCCATCACTTCACAGATGGAACTGGGAGACGATTCACAATACTTTCCTGTAGTTCATTCTTCAATTCTCAAGGAATACAAATCAACAGCTGCTGTGCCATGGAATCAAGGACTGCAGACAAATACCATTTTTTTAGGATGGTTCTCTGTCAATGAAACTCTCAAGTCTTAATCTTGAGCCTGATTATAGAAGTGGGTTCTCATGTGTTGTGTCCTAAAATGGACCCCCATCACTTCTACTCTCTGCCCCATTGCCCTCTTTTAACCTTCGCTCACTCTATCTCTCCATCTCTCACATTCCCCTCTTCTCACCGTCGCTCTGTTGATCTCTCCATCACTTGCAGATTCTGTAGTGGGGAAGTCGGAAGTAAAGCAAGAGGCTCCTAGCGTGGAAAATGTTCTAAAAATACAGAAACCTGGTGGTCAGTGACTTTCGCTGCGACTCCGAAAATGGAGGCCATGACAATCGGAGTGGCACCTACCCCGAACTCCATCTCTCCAGCTTGTCCTCTTCCTCATAATTTTTCAGGGCTTACATAAAACTCTTAGCTCAATGAAGTCCAGGAGATTTGATTTGTCCCAAAACCCTGTTTTAAGGTCTATTTATGGCGTCTGACTGGATGGGGAATGCTTTCTTGGTCTGGCAATGTGTGGCAAGCGGAGACTGACTTCAGGTTGAAGAAGACTGCTGCCTCACCACCAGACTAGTTAGCATTGGACCCTCTCCAGTGTGAACTCACAGAGAAGCGTGACTTTAACAAGCATGTGACAAACTCTGGCTATTTATTGTGTAGGACAGTGAGTGCGTGCGTGTGTGTGCCATTGTGTGGCAATGTAGGAGACAGAGCTTTCATTGGCTTTCCTCTCAGTGTGAGTTTTTGCGAACAGATTTTATGGCTGTTGAGTCACCCACCGCATCTTATGAGACTTATGAGTCCTGTCTGACACAAGGACCTCTCTTCCATTGGGCTGTACACACTGTGTGTGTGTGTGTGTGCAGGTGTGTGTTGGTATGAACACGTGTGTGTGAGAGCACAGTTTATTTTCCCTGAAGCTCACATGCCCTTTTATTCATTTTCCAGGCTGTTTCTCTAGTATACCCAGAGGGACATATGATATCCAAATCAAATGTAATATCCATCATGCCACTGTGAAAAGTGGTGCTTCATGCAGCCAGAGCTGCCATGCTCAATCAGTGTGCTGAAATACTGTATATATTTCTATAAGGGGTCACACTCCCAGTGGCCGTAAACATTTAATGAAGGTAAAACATTTGTTGGTGTGGACGCCTGTGAATATTTCTTTGGCCTCTGTAGGACATTACAACACGCTTCAAAAATGATGTCCTGCCTTACATCATTGTACTTGAAATAAACATGAAGTTAACCTGAGCCCTCAAGCATCTCAAAGCTGGATCAGCTTTCTCTCTCTCTCTCTCTCTCTCTCTCTCTCTCTCTCTCTCTCTCTCTTTCTCTCCTCCTGTGCTGTATGGAGTCCAAGTCACCCAGTGTCCAGTTTTTCCACTTTCTTGGTCGGAAGAACCACAGTGACTGGAAATCCGGGCCACAGAGAGTGTGTGGACCTCAGTGGTTTTCCTAAGCGGACAGTCATGCCGGAGGGGACTTCCCAGTGGATAGCAGAGGAGGGGAAGGAGGGGACGGCTGCACCTCTTAACCCCTCAATCTGTTCTTCTGTCTCTCTCTGACCCTCCTTTCCATACACACACACACACACACACACACACACACACACACACACACACATGGACACAGTCAACACTGACTGTTGTTGGTTTGTGTGTCTGTGGGCTGATGCTCGGTGGGCTTGTTTGACACTTGGCTGTGTTTGGCCTTGTCACTCTGAGAGAACAGAGGATGTGGCCAACCATCATCCCCACATCTATTTGTGTCCTGGGGAGTTTTACTTCAAACCAGACCTGCAGACTGTGTGTGTGTATGTATGTGTGTGTGTGTGTGTGTGTGTGTGGAAGCAGTTGTTAGAGTTATACTCCATGTATGCCTTCAGTGAAATAGGTGCTTTTCTTGGGTAGAAATTGGGAATTATTCAGCTTGCTTCGTTCTTTTGCAAATGTTACACTCTCTGCACAAATACACTATGCATTGTGTGTGTGTGTGTGTGTGTGTGTGTGTGTGTGTGTGTGTGTGTGCGTGCGTGTATTTGTGTTGTATACATCTCATTACAGTTTTTATGTACCTAAGAAAAAGGAAGTTGTTCAGCACTTTTCTGCTGGTAAGTGGTTAGTGGAAACAAGTAGATGCTGTCAGTGTGGTTGTGTGTAGGTGTGTAATTGTGTTTGTGCTTGTGATGTCGGTGACTTCTGATGACCCTGACTTTTATTTTATATGCTTTTTATGGATATTTCTTGAGAAAATACTTTTTCTCGTGTATCTTTATTATGCCTTTATCTGTGAGTGTGTGTGTGTGTCTGGAAGGGGGAGAGTGGCCGTATGTGTGTGTTTCTGATTGCATCTATGTGGTTTAGTCCGGCTCAGGATGTGGCTGCTGGAAGTTTTATGGAAACTTTGACATGGTGTATGTGTACGCATGCATGCTTGTGCGCGTGTCTGTGTGAGTGAGTGTGTGTGTGTGTGTGTGTGTCTGTGTGTGTGTGTGTGTGTGTGTGTATGAGGCATGATATTAAAGTATTATGGGCATGTTGAGTGAAAAGGCCCATATGAAGAATCCTAATTTTCTTGATCTGACTTATAATTATAATATAATTTCTTGACTCTGAGTATAATTCACAAGAAAGGGCAAACCCAAGAGCCTGGGTTTCTATCTATGCTATTCATTCAGGTCCAGTGTCTTCATGTAATGTGCAATTGAGATGAACATCCCCTTGGACAGAATGTGGTCTCCAATAGAAACTTCACTTTCTATGACAGTAATCTCTAATTCCAGGAAACTAAAATCATCATCAGTCTATGAACCTGCCTACCTGCTAAGGACCCAGACTGTGCTTGTTTGTATGTATGTATGTATGCATGCGTGAGTGTAAGTGTGCATGTGTGTATGTCTTTGTTGTTGTTATTGCCATTGTGATGTTTTTGCCAAGTGGTGTGTAGCAAGTAACTGGATGCTAGGCGGTATGTGTGTGTGTGTTTGGTGGTGGTGGGGGGTGTTTTCCTGGTGTTGCTGCATTCTTTCCTCTGCGTGCTCTCAGCAGCAGCAGCAGCAGCACATGACCTACTTCCCCAACTGGACGCATTTATGAAGAGGCAGGGAAAGCCATCACACATGCCATATATTAGACTGCCATTTCAGATCCACAAATGCATTACCAATCAGACTGAATCTCTCTCTCTCTATCACTCTCTTTCTCTATGTGGTTCTTTGCTTTTGAGCTTTAAGACAGTATTAAGACAGTGATAGAGAAAGACAGTGTATGTTTGTGTGCTTATACTTGCTGATTTGTGTGTGTGTGTGTGTGTGTCTGTGTGTGTGTGTGTGTGTGTGTGTGTGTGTATGCTCTCAGACATTCTGCTAGTGTGTATGCAGCAGTGATGATGAATGAGCATGATGAATTAACAGCATCACTCATATATGTGACTTTTCCAGACAGCAGTTAACCCAAGGGTATGGTCATGGCTGTAACCGTTGAGGACAAACTCTGTGTGTGTGTGTGTGTGTGTGTGTGTGTGTGTGCACATGCACCATTAATCTCTGAGGTCATAGATTTAACAGAGAATAAAAAAGTCACACAATCTCCAGCTACCTCCACCCCCCGCCCCCCTTCTCTAAACCCCAACCCTTTCCTCTGCCGTCATTATCAAATATTTCCTTCTCTTTCTCAGCCTTATTACAGTCATCTTGTCTTTCTAAGTTAAACAAGCTTGGGGGGGGGGGGGGGGGGGGGGGGGGGGGGGGGGAGTGTGATAGGTGGTCGCTGCTGTGTGTTGTTCCCTGTGGCCGGCTCTCTGAGGAGGAGGAGGAGTAGTTGGATAGAGGATGGAGCGCATGGGCCCTGGTGCTCGGCTCGGCTTTAGTGACTCCAACAGGTGTGTCACCGCTGTGTTGCCAGGGAACGCGCCGTCAAGAAGAAACCAAATGAGCAAAACACACACATGCAGTCACACACGTGCACACAAAAAAACTTACACACACAGTTGCACCCCTACAAAACACACACATGTGCTAACGCACACACATGCACATACACACACATACATACATAAAAACATAGGATCATACACACACACTTTCACATCTACAAAACACACACATGCACTAGCGCATGCAGACAGGCATTTACATGCATAAAAACATACCCTCACACATGCACAGGCACACATGCATACACACACATATAAACATATACACACACATACTCACACACTTAAAAAAATATGATACTTGCGCGTAATACAAAACACACACATTCACATGCACACACCACACACACTAGGACCAAAGAACATGTATAATTATCTATGACAAATGCACCACACACACTGTATCTATCTGTTTAACCACCCCTGCCAACATACACAAACACACACACACATGTCTGAATCACATACACACATAGTCTGAAAATGGGAAAAGCGGTTTCACCTTATGTCCTTTTCAGTTTATTTAAGTGCAGATCTCAGCTGTGGGGAAAACACAGTAGTGCACATCAAAGGAATGTTGGCCTGAGTTGCCTGTTTTTGTCAGTGCCTCTGGACCTGTCTGGCACCAGGCTGCAGCTCCATACACTTTCTTGGTTTGGCGATCCTGAGTTGGTCCAAGAGTTAACATCCTCGTGTGCTATGTGCGCTGTTTGTTTAGAGAGAGCGTTAAGAGAGGCCTGGGGCTGCGTACAGGCTGCAGGCTCTCACACACTGCTCACTGTGTGTGTGTGTGTGTGTGTCTGTGTGTTTTTTTTATTCTGCAAATGTGCCCAATTTACACTCAGTGGTCTATATTAAGTGTGTGTAGGGGGTTGATGGGCTAAATAAGAAGAAATAAGACAATTATATTTTACTCTGGTTCCCTTTTGTCAATATGCTGCTGTAGCCTAACAATATTAAACAAAGCAGCATATTTTCAGAAGGAAACAAGGGATAAAAAAAGAATAGAGAGAAGGAATGAGTCAGCAGGATGTTGCCATGTGTCAGCGTTACCCACAGGTTGCCTGAACACCCCCCCCCCCACACACACACACACACACACACTTTCTCTCTCTCTCTCCCCCTCTCTCTCTGTTTGTGTGTGTGTGTGTGTGTGTGTGTGTGTGTGTGTGTGTATTTTGCTACAAAAACTGCTACAAAGATCTGTAAGGGCGTGAGTGTGGTGGGCGAGGAGCGCAGGAAATGGATTTGAGATGGGTCTCTCCCTTAAGTAAACCCACAACGACTCTCCCCTCGATTTCACTATTGCATGCACACACTCAAACACACACACACACACACACACATACACACACACACACACACAGTCAAGGAACAACTTTACATACTCATAGCACCAACAGACATGTATAAAGTAGAAGCTTATTTCCAGATTTAAAGAACTTTATACTATATCTCACTGATCTTACATTGACACTCTCATCTTCCCTTTGTCATTGTGTTTTCAACAGTAATCAGAGCCAAAGTAGTTGGAGGGAAAGAGGTGGATTCTGGAAACGATATCTACGGTAACCCCATCAAGAGAATCCAGTATGACATCAAGCAAATTAAGGTATGCAATTGAGAAGATACACTCAGTAACAGTTGTAACATTCCATAATAAATGTGAATACTCAGAGTTTGTGCGTTAGATGATATCTCTCAATCCATAAAAATGAACGTCATGATCTCCTAACATCAGTGAGTGTGGTGTCGTAACATGTTTACGTAATGGAACGGTCTAGCTGGGTTAGGTAGTTTGGGTACAGCTGTGCTAACGTGTGATTGTTGTGACTGTCTTGGCAGATGTTCAAAGGTCCCGACCGCGACATTGAGTTTGTCTACACAGCCCCCTCCTCAGCGGTCTGTGGGGTCACCCTGGACACCAGTGGGAAGAAAGAATACCTTATCTCAGGTAAGGCCCTTGAAGGTTATGTAGCGTTGCATCTGCATTCAGCGAGTCTCCTCAGGAGACAGGGAATCTGACACACTCAAACAATGAAATGCAGGATCATCTTATCACACTGAGAGTGTGTGTGCTTGTGTGTGTGTGTGTGTGTGTGTGTGGAGTTGAGAGCAGCAATATAAAGGCTGGCACATGGAGAGTCTTGTCCTGCAAAGTCAGGCTAAGATGAATGATGGGGCGCAGGACACCACTGGCAGCCCAAAGAGGAGGCCATATTCTCCCCCGAGCCAGACTGCAGCTCATAAACATTCACACACACACATAAGCTCTGTGACAGGTCCTCACCTCAGAGTAGGAT
>JAGFZM010000161.1:414482-488977 GCA_017657215.1 Limnothrissa miodon | reverse complement strand
GCTGTCCTCTGTCTCCACAAGAAGTGTTCTAACAATAACAGGGCTTATTTTGTGAGTGCTAGGACTTGGATGAAACTCTCAAAGAGAAACACACCGTCTGTCGCCTCAACAAGCAGGTTGGCAATTGGGTCACAGGTTTACTGTTAAGGGAGTCAGTGCAAAGTAAATAGGCGCGCGCACACACACACACACACACACACACACACACACACACTGTACACTTTGCGATTTTACAGTACCTTGATAAATTGTTTAACTTCATGTTTTTTAAGAATGCTTAAACATTTGTGTGTGTAAGTGTGTCTTCCAGGGAAGGTATGTGCAAATTTCATGATGTGACCAAAAAATAAATGTGT
This sequence comes from Limnothrissa miodon, assembly GCA_017657215.1. Lineage (NCBI taxonomy): Eukaryota > Metazoa > Chordata > Actinopteri > Clupeiformes > Clupeidae > Limnothrissa > Limnothrissa miodon. Next base: position 488,621 of record JAGFZM010000161.1, on the reverse strand, counting down.
GTGTGTGTATGTTTGTGTGTGTGTGTGTCTGTGTCTGTGTGTGTCTTCCAGGGAAGGCTGAGGCCAATGGAAAGATGCATGTGACGCTGTGCGACCTCATCATGCCTTGGGAGGCCATGAGCGCAACGCAGAAGAAGAGCCTGAGTCAGCGCTACCAGATGGGCTGCGAGTGCAAGGTAAACAAACAACAACAGGCTATAAACAATAACAACTGTGGCGCGCCAGCAGCAGCTCTGGCTGTCAAGTGTGCAGAGTACGTGCAGTTCAGCACGGCAGGCCCAGGGGAGGAGCGTGTTGATTCAGCATACGCACCAGCTCACCGTTTTATAGTAACATTTCACAGTCTTAATCCACATATTAATCCAGGATTACAGTGAACTATGTGCATTTCTTGATGTAGTTGCAGACTTTTTTCATGTTTGTTTATTGGTCGATAGATTTTTATGCTGTGTGCGTGTGTGTCTGTGTGTGTGTGTGTGTGTATGTGTGTGCGTTTGTAGATCACACGCTGTGCTGCCTTCCCATGTGAAGTTGGCACTCCAGAAGAGTGCCTGTGGACGGATTGGCTAACGGAGAAGCTTATCAATGGCCGGCAGGCCAATCACTACGCCTGCATCAAGCGAGGGGACGGCTCTTGTGCCTGGTACCGTGGCTCTGCTCCCCCGAAGAAGGAGTTCCTGGACATCGAGGACCCCTAGATCCCCACCCTGACCACCCCTGCCCATGGCATCTGCCTGAATAGAATAGTAATGATGATAACAACAAAAAGGTTTTCAAAATTCATTAGCGAAGAGGGAGTGAAGCACACAACATGAAAAAGTTTTAAACTACAGTATTAGTCGACTCAAGTGCTCCAAGGTTAGCGTAGACTATAGACTTTCTCATTGATACCATAGACAACAGCGTTCGAATTTGGTGATGTGACGCTAGAATTTGCCCATGATGGCTGGTTTTAGGAAATACTCCCCTAAGTGAGGGACAATCAGTTTTTCACGGCACTTTCACCCCCCAAATAAAAAGCACTTAATTCTAATATTTGACCACAAAGAATGAATGGCATCTTATTACAGATGACTATGTACTCCCTTAAGGGTCATTCTAAAATGTCTGAATCAACTTTCAGACTGCCTGAGAATTAAACAGATATCTCTGACTGTCATCAGTGTTTCCTTGAACCATGCCTTGATTATCATTGTGAGGCTGAACTACGATTGTTCACAGATGTTTAGACACACCATGCACAACTACACGACAGATGGAGATTAGTCGCCCAAAGTTTATACCACTTAACGCATATTTGTCGACGTCATTCCAACGTGTCTGCGTTTCTTTCAAGACCAAATAATAAAAAAATTTATTGAATTATATTATTGTTATGATAATAATCTGAATGTTGTTGCTCTAAATTAAAGTGTAGACAAAGAGGATGTGTGAGGTGAGGTTTTGGCAGGGTTGAGGCTCTAAAGGACTTTTAATTTGACAAAGTCAGGGCAGGTCTTCTCTTCCTGCTCTGCATGAAAAGTCTGTCCACAAATGTAAACACTGCCACTAGAGGTATCTGCTAGAATGAAGCCAACAAAAAGAAGGTCTTTGGTTATGATCTTCATGTATTAACACTGCCGTATAGTGTTAAATGGGAACATTTGTTAGCATGTAGCTGTATAAACTAATGTAGTTACAGTGTACTAAATAATCTTAAAACATTATCTCATATCTTGTGTCTAAGTCACAGATATTCAGATTCAGATATTTACCGTAAAGGCCATCCATTCATTCATCCACCCATCCATCCATCCATCCATCCATCTATCCACCCATTCCTAAAGAGCCCCCTGTGTTTGCCTATATCTCACTCCTTCCCCTGTACAGAAGCCACAGTGGCCATCATTTCAGTGTCATTTTATGTGTCTGTTCAGCTATGAGTCTGCTCTCATTAATAATCCCAATTAGAGCTAGAGATGCACTTTTTTGCTGGCATTAGAGAGCTTATAACTGAGGAACTGAGGAAATTAAAAAAAAAGTTTAAAATCATTTCTTTCTTTAAAAATCTTCCTCTGCTCTTCTCTTTCCTTTTTGGGTCTATTTCCATCTGTCTCTAGTGCCTCTGTTTTCAAGTTGTCTTCTTTTTTTTTTCTTTTTTTTTAAGAACAAATTCCTGTTGTATTTTGTCCAGATGTTTCCAAACTGTTTCCAAGAAGTGTGCCGAGTGTGTGTGAAGCTTAAGCCAGGGTCCTTAGGATTTGAAGGTGACTGAGTACTACACTGACAAACCCAGTCTGCATTCTTATGTGAGAGATTCTGATTGTAATGGCAGGCAGTGATCCTACAGTGGTGACCTCATATGGAAAGATTGTGATTTGCCTGCTAATGACTTTTGTGTTAGTTCACTGCTCAGAGGCATGTTGTACATTTTATGAGGCTTCTGGTACGGTCAGGAACTGTTGGGCTTGATTGGCAGCAGCTTAGAGAGAATGTTGCAGGTGCACCCCCGATTGGCTGGCTCGAAGTCATGTGACTTGGAGCAGGCAAAGGAGCAAGGGCTGTGGTTGCTAGGCATTAAGTCCAGACGTGCTTTTCAACATTGACGTGTGACACGAGATGCACAAGCACAGGGGAAGCAGGATGAACGGAGAGAGAGAGAAAGAGAATGGAAGAGGTGTAGTGCAGAGTGGTATGTGCAAGGCTGCAGCCGTAGCAGCAGGCTGTGGGTTAGTTACAGATGTGAAGCTCCCTGGCCAGTGCATTCTTGACGTGCTACCAACTGCAGAAAAAGAGGAGAGGTAGTGTTAGTGTAGTGCCATCTCCACTGCGCCTCTTTCCCTCTGTGCACATGTGCACTGCTATTATTTCCGTGTCCTGTGTGTGTGTGTGTGTATGTGTTGGACATTGTAGAGGAAGTATTTGAGAGCCTTATCATCAGAACCACATTTGTGCTTATAAGAGAGCCACTGATTTGTGAAAACAGAATGAAACAGTTTGTAGAAGACATAAAGGTATAACAGAATATGCATTTTTACTCCATCTGGTTTCTCTCTCTATCTCTATGTCTGTCTGTCAGTCTATCTCTGTGTCTGTACGTTTTCTGGCATTTACTGTAAACAAGCTCTTGAGACATATCTACAAAATACCCAGGAGCGAGAGTTAAACACACGTCTCATATAAAACTCATGCTATCCAAACTATAGTGGAATATACATAAAGGGCATAATTTAAGTGTTTGCTGTTGCCACGGTTTGATTTTCTAACTTTGTTTTGTAAACAATGTCTTTATTACATGATTCCAGTGTTTTTTACCAGTCTCACTGTCTTGCTTTTTGAAAACAAATCTTTGGTAAGAGATGTCTGATGTTTGGACCATGCGAGAGAGCAGTCATGCGATGAGAACCAGACTATGCATGTCTTTGATTTTTTTGTGTATTTTCCGATGTGGATGTTCACTTGATGGACAAAAAAATACAGTATTAATGAAAATAAACATGTAATGAAAGACAACACTCTTTATTCTGCCCCTTTATCAGTCTCCCTTGCTTCCTGAACAGGACAACACCCTTATTTTTCCTCTCTCTCTCTCGCTCTGTCTCTTTCTCTCTCTCTCTCTCTCTCTCACACACACACACACATGCATAAACACACACCCTTTGTCCAATTCAGTTGGGATCTTCTTTGTCTATAATTGCTATTAGAGTTATGACGTTCATCTGCTGAGCATGTTTCTGTGAGTTTGTGTGAAAGAGAAAAAGTGCACGTGTGCGTATGTGAAGGAGAAAGTGTGTATGAGAGACAGAGAGCAAGAGTGTGTGTGTGTGTGTGTGTGTAAAACAGAGTGTGTACAGTATATGTGTGTGAGAGTGTGTTTGTGTAAGGATTTATGAGTGTGTGTGTGTGTGTGTTGAGAGAGCGAGAGTGTATGGGTGTGGGTGAATGTGTATAAAGTCATTCTCTCAGTGAGCACTGGGCAGAAGAAGTGCTGGAAGGGTGGGGCAGGCTGGAGGTGAGCTGGGAAGCATCTCCTGATGGCTGCGTGCCTGAGTAAACCAGCCCTCATCTCTCCCGCCAGCCTGAAACTATTAAAGCTAGTAAACATCCCTAGGCAGGACATAAGGGCTGCAGCTTCAGCTCCGAGCAGCAGATGTGTGTGTGTGTGTGCACACAGGGGTATGAAGCTCAGGGCACACCTCTTGCTTACAGATTCTGACACTGATTCACACTGCCCCACTGTGGCTAAGGGGAGTATTTGTGTTTTACTCCTGGCACTATCCTGTCTGTGCCACTTAAATAAAAATTGTTGCTGAACCCCACCCCATAAAGGTCACTTATGGAGTTTGTCAAATGCTAACACCTCTTGGGGGTACCAAGCAGCCTAGTGGATACAAAAGTCTTTTTTTCAGTTCACTAGATAAGGCTTTGAAGAGTGAGAAATAGTTCACTGATGAGTGTGTGCTTTCCCATGACATTTACCAGTGAAAAGTGCATGTGACTTAGCAGGCAAAGGAGAGCCCGTAAGTCTGTGCATTTTCAATTCTGCACTCAAATCAGACACACACACTTGCTTAGACTGGCTGTGTAGTTTTAAAAATGTAGCCTGGTTTTATGCACACAAAAAATAATGCTTCCATTTCATTTTTGGCATCCAGAAAGTTCATGTGCTACATCCTGACACTACATGTGACATCCTGAATTTGTCGGTGTCTGCAAAGCTGAATGGTGTAGTGGAATCATATATTATTCAGACCCAGCATGTGCAAACTCATTTTATAAAAAGCAAGCATCAAGTCAACCTATAAGCAGAGCATATACAGTATATTCAGAAAATAACAAATGCAAAAGGTGAATTATTTGTCAGGAACAACTGAATTTCCAATGCTGCACTCAAAAGAAACACACATAAAAAATACTGTTCCAACACAGAAGAGAGAGAGAATGAGAGAGAGAGTGTCTGGTATCATCTGTGATAAGAAAAGATTTGGAATGGATCTCGTTTTAATCTTCTACCAAAACCCTCTCTCTGAGGTGAAATGTTCGAGCCGGGGCAGCTCACATACACACACACCTTGCGGATTTCACAACACAGACAAGATTTTTCTATGAAATTTGCCACAGGTATGTGTGAGTCTCTGTATCTACACACAAACACAACAGAAGCATCAAATAAAACACTGAATTCTCGTCCGGAGAATAAAGAAAAAATGCATCATTGTTAAACCAAATCGTTTTCTTTATTCCAGAAAGTCCACTAACACATTTGATATTCTCAGTAATCTGTTCATTCATGTATTACTTTATGTGCTTCTGTATATCCATCAGCATGTAACCAGAGTGCCCTACCTGTGAATGTTTGCATTTGTACTGGTGCAAAAAAAAACCTGCTTGAGATCACATTGGTGCAACCTCATGTCAAACCATTTGGTCTAGCTTTAAACAACAATAACAAGTTAAGTATGGAAATGCACACTGAAAAAAACACCTTTCTTTCAGTTTGCAGAAAGGACACATTGTATGGCTATACTTGACTCACTTTAAACTTGATCAGAGTTCATTCATAAGGAGATACATGCACAAACACACAAGGAGGAATGAGGGTCATGTTAGCTTGACTAGTTTTAGTCAGGTTTGCATACATCTCATTATTCAGTTCAGTAGTAACCAGACTATAAAACTATTTGACTGCAACCTGAGAGACTGAAAAGGCAATGTTTGGCTTGCATGTCTATCTTGACTGAACCATGCCTACATGACCTTCTCACCACCACTAGAGGGGGGTGTTCATGGCCTAAAGCATGGGATCCATTTTATGAGGTTTGTCTGTGACTGACTGCACATCCACATACACAGCCACAATGTATGACCAACCTGGCCTTCTTTACACTTTAAGACAAAGACACATAGAAAACATGATTAAAACAACAATGTAAAACATATATTCGGCTACAAAGATAGGGGCTTCCTTTTTGAGCAGACAATTAGAGATCATTTGACAAGGCACCATGTTACAACCCTTCTGAACAAAACTATGGCCATATAAAGGGTGTGTGTGCACGTACGCGTGTATCAACCATTCACATTTTTTCACCAATGGCTATTGACAAAGCTCTGACGTGGAAAGAGCGCAACTGGCCAATTGCTCCACAGCTTTCCCCCAGTCCCAGAATCCCGCAGTGGATGTGGGCCCATCCTGAGCCCCCCCGGGCCTGCTGAACCTTTGGATGTGGACGGACGGACAGACAGACAGACAGATGGATGCTCAGAGGCCCTTGTTGAAGTACACATAGTGGATCTTGTCCCCGTACTTGGAGGTGATGGACTCTCTCAGCTCAGGCTCCAGCTTGGACACGGCGATAGAGCTGCACGTTACATAACACAGGCGCAGTCAAACGCACAGCTTGTTTACGCTCACAATAATGCAGACAAACAAGATAAACAAATACTCAGACACGCATGGTTGCAAGCAGCTACCAAAAAACAACATACATAAAACCAGCCACAGTTTATACACAGTTTAAAATAATATGCTGCGACTGATTAACATGATAACTGCCTAGTCACAGTCAAGACACGCAGTAATGTCAAGCACAGTTTAGTGAGTCTATTAATGAAGATATAGAAGTTATGAAGGTGGTTACCATTGTTGGGGAAACAGGGAGCAGGCTGCAGGAACCATGAAGACCAGGCTGGGGGACAGAAGGACAAATGAAAAAAAGGTTGTATCGTCCCGGTGAGCCACAGCGCTAAACAAACAAAACTAAATCTCTCACACATGACTAGTTTTGCTTGCATAAGGCCCTTCACAGAAGATGCTATGAACACAAGCTCTGTATTCCCGGAGGAGCGGTTGGCAGCAATTTGTTTCCGGACTGGCGCTATTAAAAGCTCATCACACATACAGTACAGCCATGCAACGCTGGTCACTAATCACTTTCCCACTGACAACTCAAGATGACTGCACTTACAATACTCCCACCATCATGACTTGCAGTGGACAGTGGAGGAAGGTGATTTTCTGTCGACAGACACAGGAAGACAGATGTTAAATTCCACAGGCACATAAACATAATCACGACTCGACAGATATTCATCTTAAAACCACACACTCCTAATAAAAAAAAAAAAAGCTCTTGCGCTTCATCAATCCTCTAACATATTCCATGCAGGCAGAGGTTACAAGATAGATCAATGTAACATAAAGGGTCTGAAAGAGAAGAAAGCAAAACTGATTTTGCTGACTCTGCGTGTGATTTCCTAGCTGAGCATGACAGCAACACAGACTCTAAAAGTTGATTATGGGGATCCTGGGGAGGGGGTGGAGGGGATGTGGCTGCTGTCAGTGCTGCCAGAGGAGACCTTTAAAATGACAGGCCTCACGCTCCCAAACCCACCTGCATGAACTTGTACTTCTCCAGCCGTTGCATGATTATGGGCAGGATGACTGGAAAGAAAGAAAAAAAGAAAGAAAGAAAGAAAGAGAGAGAGAGATCGTTAAGAGACGCAATTGGCCTTTAGATGGCTCCAGAACGCATAAATGTTGAAGTCGCATCCATAATCACCGCATGCATTTTTCAGCAGCTATTTCCATCAGAAATATTACTGCGGCCAAATGCTGTTGCCACGTTATGGATACAGCAACATCTGCCTTCAGTTGGAGTGCACAGAAAGGCTACGGCAGCTGAAGAAAGGGTTGAAATGAGGGGAGCTGCTGGTTGGGGGGGACAGCCTGTGATGATACTCACTCATGCCTGGTGCTGCCATGGTCACACGAGAGATCACTACCTGTGCGATTCCCTTCACTGCTGCTTTCTGAGAGAGAGAGAGAGAGAGAGAGAGAGAGAGAGAGAGAGAGAGATAAAATACACTTAATGGTTTTTCATTTGCTATATCAGCACATGCAGAGCTCCTCATAAAAAGTCTGAGGTGCTTAATCAATAAACCCATTAATCAATCAATCCAGGCAATACTGACCCTTGAATGGCCCAGCTTGTTCCCGTTCTCATCAGTGACAGCAATGCCATTGAGGATCTCCCTGTGAGTACACAGAAAAGGGATGATGAGGAAAGAAAAGACAGACAAAAAAGAAAAGAAAGAGGGAAGGAGGGTGCCGTCTTACTGTTGTCTCATCATAGGAATGTTCACGCAGTTGGCAGCTGCCACGGCAGCGAAGGGCACCCAGCGAGCCACAAGAGGGGGCGCTCTCTACCAGGCACAGCCAGGAGTGGGAGATAGAGAGGAGGAGAGATAGATGAACCGTCAGCACATGATGAACACAATCATCATCTCACGGGGATTCAAAAGATACACTACAGACAGCTTGCATCCTGACCTTAAATGTAACAGAATAGATAGATAGATATACTTTAATCATCCCAAAGGAAAATTCTGTTGTTACAGCAGCCTTAAAAACCACACACATACAATCACATACACATATACAAAAATAGAATCAAGAATCAAGCCCTTCCCAGCAGGGTAAAGTAAAAGTGCATTTGCATCCAGACTAAAAGATAAAGTTTTCCTCAAAAGAGGAGTCTTCTCTCTCTGCTCCTGGGGGACTATAAATTGCTATTGCAGTGGGTAGGAAAGTCCTTCTATATCTGTCCTTACTACAACTGATTTGGCAAAGTCTCCAACTGAAGACACTTTGTTGCGTTACCAGTGTTCTGTGCAGGGGATGTGATGTATTGTCCATAATTTGTAACAGTTTCTGTAACATCCTCCTTTTCACCCCCCCTTCCAGGGGTTCCAGAGTAGACCCCATAACAGAGCCCGCCTTCCTAATCAGCTTATTCAATCTGTTAGAGTCGCTGGACCTGATGCTGCTACCCCAGCAGATTACAGCAAAGAAAACTGCACTAGCCACCACAGACTGATAAAACATTTCCAGCATCTTATTGCACACATTAAAAGACCTTAGCCTCCTCAAGAAATAGAGCCTGCTTTGGCCCTTCATCATATTGTTTATTTATTTATATTTACATATATTCATCAGCCTAAAATGAACTCTGTCTATTGTACTGGAATCATCTTATCCAGCTGACTACCTCACAATGCGTATAAAACCAGTATGTCTCATGTAGGTAGTAAGGCATTTTCAGTGTGGCCTTGGTTTGTGTGTCACAAAACACTTTTGCCTGCAGTCATTTGCCTGCTGGTTTGAGAAAACAGCTGAACAGATATTTATTACATAATTAGATGGGCGCTGCGGAACACTGTGTACCTTAGTGTAAAGGTTGAGTCCTACAGCAGTGACCAGAGCTGTGCTGGTGGCAGTGAAGTACGCTACCCCAATCTGCCTGTAGAGAAACAGAAAGACAGGCGGTTAGGAGATGCCCACAGTCATAACATGAAACAAAGCTAGAAAGAGGCAGAAGAGGAGTAAGGCTCCTTTAAAGTAGGAGTTGTTAGGCAACAGGACATCTTTTGAGTTTTCGGCACTCATTTGACTGGACTTTGAGTGGTTGCTTGACTAAGGCATGTGGAAGAGGTGAAATGTCAGCACATATGACCATTTTACAGTGCATGAATGTCTGAGATATCTACAGCGACATCCACCAGTGTTGGGCTTTAAGAGAACAAAGCAAACTTCAACAATAAAGCGGATATGTAGGCAAACTCTGAGATGCCATGACTTACTTCGGCGTGATGGGAGAGGCGGCGTTGCGGTTGGTGTAGTTCACCAGGGCGTTGAAGGACTGGTTCACCCACTGCCAGAACACCACTGCTGGAATCGTCCTGAGAGAGGTTACGTGAAAGGTTAGGACTGCTAAGCAGACACACTTACACTATTCTGACTAGCAGCGTGCCAGGAGTTTACCAGACTTCATATGAGGTTCTGGATTTTTTCTCCCAGTTATCTCTCAACCCCCATCACCCCATCCTACCCTTTACACATGGGTTAAGTACAGGAATATTCTGCCTACTATTGCACAGAGCAAAGCATCCATCATCAACCAGTCTACCCACATTCATAGTTTGGAAATTTAGCATTGAGCAATTGCTCATATATAGCTTTGTCTTTTCCCTAGAGCAACAGCGAGGCATGGTGGAGTGTGAGAGAGGTCCAGGTGGCAATGTGCTACTGTGGACAGGACACAGCTGTGTTGGGTTCTGAGGAGTGAATGCACAATAGGTTCACTGCGCATGTGCTCCACCTGCTCTTTGGACAGACAGACTCAGGTTTTTACAGCCTTGCTTTACAGGTCCAGCCTGCTCAATCCTGCCCACACTGACGGCATTCCCAACCGGATAGATTTGGTCAAAACCTACCACGTGATACAATCCAACCTCTGAACTTGTGAAGTTTTTGTATTCACCAGGTTAAAAAGTACTCAAGTCACACTCTAGTCACACTCAAGTCACAGCAACATTTCCTACCATTTGTCTCAGAGTACAGTGAAGTGAGACTAGACCATAATATGACATTAGATTAAAGGGACAAGTCGTCATTTCGGGAAATGTGCATATCTCCCATCCTCCCAGTGTTAGGTAAAAGCATATAACACACAACCCTTTCAAACCGTCTCATTTTATCACAGCAATTTACAACTGAACTGAACATGCTGTAGTACAATATGCATAGAAAGCCACCAGAGCAACTATTTGCTAAATACACAACTGAAACACCACTATCTTTCCTCGAAAGTTACAGCTGAATTGTAAAGTACTATTAGTTCCATAAGGGCCGAGATGGGGCAGCAAGGGAGAGGTGGGTTCGAAGCCAACTGTGAGTAAAATGTCAAAATAAAGTGCAACGACTTAACATAGACTTGCAGATATAACCTGTTCCAGTCAATCATCAGTTGGAGGTGCTGCCACCGCCTCCCTGGGCCCAAAATGTCAGTGGGAAGGGCACTGAGGAGGATGTGCACATAATGTCTCCATTATGCCCAGGCCTAATAGGCTTTCACAACTTAAAAAAACTGCCATTACTATTTCTAACCACAAGTGCATTGTTTGATTGTTTTTTCTCCAGAGATGAACATGTGCTCTTACAGGCGTGTCAGCTAATGCAGGAGGTCTGGTTCAGTGCAATGCTACTTCGGCTGTCTGGTCTACAGTATGCCGTTGACTTGGACAAATCTGGTTTGCTGTAAATAGTGCATAACTAAAGTGCTATTTTGGGTGCATTAGCCTAAGGGTATGGAATGTCGTGCCCAATGCGTATATTCCTTGCTTTTGTCAGGAACGCTTAGCAGTGCTCCGTCACACCTATGTTTAAGTAGGCAACGCAAATCCAACCCTTTTGAATGTTCTTTTTTTTCCCGTCCTTAAAACATCTTATTGTCCTGGGAATGTCCCCAGATTAATGTGAGCTTGCGAAGGGCAAGATGGCCAGTGCATGTGTTTTTGGTAGGTTGCCTGTTTACCTGTAGAACTGTAACATGGCACCAGTGATAGCCATGCCTCCAGGCACCTGAAAAGACATCCGGCCAATCAGGTTCATCATATCACCTGTGTCTGGATGGAAGGCAGAGTCGTAAAGCTTCTTGGCATAATGCAGCTGTTCTTCTGTCGTACCAGGGGGAATGGAGCCAGCTCTGATGACAAACACACACACACACACACACACGGTCAATCCTTTCCAAATTCATCAAACATCCAATACTCTTACCCTAGCAGATCTGAAAATACAATACTGACCTCAAGGTTATTGACAGCTAGCAAGAGAAATGACTCATACAAGCAGTTGCAAGCATCAATAGTGATGGACCATCCTAAAAACTGCTGCAGGGAAAAATGGTCATTTGGGAATTTGGATGGTGATAGATATTATCTACTGCCTTGCATTCATTAACTTTAATAGAAATGTTAAATGAAGAACACTTGTATTCAGGGGTTAAATTGGGCCGGGGCTGTCCAGGGCTGAGCCCCGGCACATAAGCTCATGCTGTATTATGACAACAGAAGTTTTTTCACGCTTTTCAGTTAAGTGTAATTAATTAGGCTAGACTATCGTTCTTACAATTAGTAAAACAGTTTGAGTTTTGTGTAACCTAATAGACCGCCTGGTTTTCCTGATAAAAGGACGACCTATCAAAGCTTAGAAAAGTTGCAATCAGAGATTATAGAACACTAACGTTCCGTGGCTGTTTTTCTAGTCGGTTGCTTTTTCCCCATTGAGTTAGAGACGTTAGTTGAGGCTGTCAAACAGAGCACCGCACTCTGGTACACTATATACGAGAGGTTGACACAGCGAGATAGAAGCAGACAGACAAGGTATGTGCGAAGAGGTGCTTAAATGCAAAGAGGTGCTTAAATGAGTAGCTGTCAGTTGAATTCCATTGTGCATTTGGCCAGTTCAGTTTCCATACATGAGCCAGCTAACATACCTCAGGTATACATATAAAACAGATTTCATCTGCTTCTGCTCTAAGCCTCAATTAACAGTCTTGGTTTCACTTTATACTAGCCTACGTAGAAGGTTATGCATAATTAGACTTTTTTTCTGAAACAAGTGATGTAGTGCTCTACAAAAAAAACAGTGGTGGTCTTTGTATTGGGATGCATGTTTTGGTTGCATTCATTTCATAAATTTGTTGGACTGACATTTTGACTGGCATTCTTTCAACATTAAAAAAAATAAATCAACTGTGTGATCATGCAAGCCTTGAAAGTTTCTCATAAAGGATCAATATTTAGGCTACACTAACACATTGAGCATTTCCCCTCTGCATGTGTTTCACATGCTATTTTTTCACTTAAAGTTCTATAGTAGGCTACAGGTATTTGTGACAAGATTTAAAATGTTCACACAGCCATAATATCCCATTAGCAATTTGATTTGGTACGGTCATGGTCGTGTAGGTGTGGTACAGGTGTGGGTGTGGTAAAGGTATGACAAGTCTGTGACGTTTATTATATTTCATGTCATGCATATGCCAGTACAAATTCTGACTCCAATCTGTAGAAATTCCCAGTATAGTAGGCTATCTGAGTGAGTTAACAATGCACATAAACATAGTGTAGTAAAGTGTGTGTGTATTCTGTGCAGTCAAAAAAAAAAAAAGAAAAGATTGTTCGCTCCGACCCCAGACCAGAGGCCCCCCACCTCTACACTAATTAGGGTTATACTATGTTTTTAATAAATAATAAAGTATTTGTATTAAATTATTTGACAGTAATATTGTTATGACAGCTACCAGATACTCAACGTCGGATGACAAAATGAAGCAAGCTTCACAAAGTAACAAAAAAATGGCAGAAATTGTGTGATGAAACGATCCAAGATAATATTCTATTTGTGACTAAACTAACATGTCTCTCCCATACACATAACAATAGTAACTATGTCCAAGATAAAATATAATTCAAATACACGTGTCTTTCAGGAAAAACATCTCACCCACCTATTGTTATGCAGTATTTTTGCACAGTTGGTTACAGTTGTACTGTAGAACTACACTTAAACTAGCTTGGCAACTTGGTTTGAAGCATTCTCTGAGGCATTCTCTCTTAGCACCCATATCAAAACATATGATTTGTTGTGCTTTGTGTATTTATTTGTGTTTAACACTTCACATACTTCATCTTCAAGGCTTCATCTATTACTGAGAGTAGGCTAATGGAATCGGTATATCTTATTATTTCTATAGCCAGATGTTGTTTGTGTGCTTATATTTCAGCGTGGCCTAAGTCAACTGTCTTTCCTCATGACATGTCTGTTTTTATCTCTCTTTCTTTTCCTTCCACACGTGGCAACTTTTGGAGTTTACCTGCAGCTTTCCACAAGTGTCTTTGCTTCATCTAGCCTGGAGTCAGGCAACAGTGCAGTCCTACAGTCAGTGATGTTGAAGAAATGCTTCAGTCTCCCCATAAAGGTAGACTGATCCCAGCATGGGGCATCGATGTCAAAGCCATTCAGGGCCATCTTGTACTTTTCTTCTTTGGTTTACAGCAGAGCACCTTAAATGGACACTTATAGTTATACTTATGTTTAATTAAAGTTTATACTTACAGTTTAATCAAGTATGTATAATAGAAATCACATTTCAAATGCCAAACAAAGTTTTAGACAGCAGCAGCAACAGCAGTAAGCTACAACATTTATACTGATATTTTCAAAAAAAAAAAAAAAAACGGCCATCATCCAGTTGCTGGATGATAACGCCCATCATCCAGCAACAGTACAGAAGCAGGTAGGTGGAGCACTCAGTTCTTTGAGTTCTTTCTTGTGTGAACAGACCAGGCTGGCTGAAACCAGATATCAACCAGCACAGCCACCACTGGCGGTCCAACAAAACAAACACCAGCACTAAGAAAGGCTCACAAGCTGATCCATCTGACCATGGCCGTCTCCCTGCAGTGCCAATCCCAATGGAAATCGTGAGACTTAATGGGAATGCTTTTGGGAAGCAAAAGCTGGCTTTTTACACAGCGCTTGTGTCACCTCTACATTCTTGGCTTGAGGTGAGGTGTTTCTTGAAGAACAAGGTGTGCAAGTGAAAGTAAAACATGCTCTAGAGAGTGTTCAGAATGAGTTTCTTTAGCAGCTGGCTGTTGCACAAGGGCACCCTGTAGAACTAGAACACACAGCCCTGAAGGGAGCGCTGATATTTGAGTTTACTGACCTAGTTGTGGCCAATTCAGTCAGAGCTCAGCATTTAACTTACTGCACTAAAACCTAGTGACACCCGTGTCCAAGAGTAGACATGCTTCTACTAAGATCAAGTCTGATTATGTCATTTTCTCCATCAAAACATTACACTATGAATGCGAGTGCAACTTACAGGTGAGCGGGGGGGCACAACTGACTGATTAGTGATCTGTCATCTATCTGAATTAAAGCAACCGAATTAGAATATAATTCGATACTCAATGCAAAAACAGGCATTATTTCCAGTTCACTCAGATTGTATCGGCACCCCATTATGCAAAAACAATGTACCCACATAATAACTGAGAAAATGTACCTAAAAATGTACCACGGTTGACTTCAACTTAAATTCCGACTGTGTGTAAATCGGTGTAGGCTACAGCTTGCATCATGCTGTGCATGCAGCTTGTGTAGATCTAGCCTCTCGCACAGACAGACACACGTAAAAGCAATGCAATAAAATAATCCATTAAGAAGAAACACTTACCGTGTATTGGAAAGAGAGAGATACGCCGTAAGAAATAACTAACTGGATAAAATCAAAATATGAGGGTCAAGTTGGGACTCAAAATTTAGTCTAAGTTCATTTGGTGCACGTGGCACCTGTTTCATCCAATCATTTGTGAGGGGCAGCTCCCCTTTCTTAAAAATGATACATAGCTCTAGAACATATCAGTCACAGTCCTGTTATAGTTTATTATTTCCTCTTTAACAATGTAATTAAAGCCAGTAAAAGGCGCTAGGTTAATTTTGTTACTTTAAGAATGTGCTTTATTACATTTCCGCATGCGAGAAAAGCCCTCCCTCTGAAGCAGCCAACCATACTATATCCTGTAAGAACCATAGATAGTAAAAGAAGAATCTGCCCTGAGTTATTCAGCAACAAAAATTAAATCAATCATAATGTTAATGTCAATATAATATATGAAAATAGTTTCTTCATTTATCAAAATGTCACTATGTTTCATGGAATCCTCATAAACTTTTAGTTCACTGCCCCTACGTTTTGTGTTCTACGTCATCACCCTTGGTAACCCTCGGTAGCGTCTTGGAGAGCTAAGGAAACAAGATGGTAAGTACTCAACCCTCGCAGCGTATTTTTCTTTCACAATAAATTGTCCTTTATTGGTAATTTAAAAAAAAACAACGGTCATTTCTTACGAACAGATTAAGTATTATAGTGGAACAGAAAGCTTTAATGGCTCTTTCCTTCTTGTAAGAAAAGCCTCCATATGGCCAGATAGCGGTCTTGTATTTGCTGGGATGGATGGAGCTCATTCCCTGGATGAGATTAGCTAGCTAGTGCTAGCGTGGCTAATGTTTGTCTGTAATGAACAGCTAATCATCTAGATATACTAGTCCATTGGCGATATCGATGAAAGCCAGTGCTGCAAAAATAGGTTATAGTGAAATTTAAAATTGATAAGTTTGTAAACGGGGAAAATGAGAATTTAGTCAAGTTCGTTGTTTGTGCTGTTATTCTATCTATTTTCAAGATGTATCCATTAGTACGTGTGTGTAGGTAACGTTACATGACTGTATCTGAGTTGACATGGACGGGCATTAAAATGTTTTAATTATGCATCTTTAATAATGCATCTCTAGGGTTTGCTGTCCATTTTGCGAAAACTTAAGAGCACACCAGACCAGGAGGTGCGAATACTCCTTCTAGGACTGGACAACGGCGGCAAGACGACGCTGTTGAAACAGTTGGCATCTGAAGACATCAGTCATATCACCCCAACACAGGTAACGTTAGGCTAATTGTCTCCGTTTAGCTCTCATTCCTGACATGTTCAAGAGGAATGTAGTTTTATACTTATTTCAAAAGTGCATTAAATTGGTGTGTAGTAGACATGGCCTAATTGAGATTTTTGTCCTAAAGGGTTTCAACATAAAGAGTGTGCAGTCTCAAGGCTTTAAATTAAATGTATGGGACATTGGTGGTCAGAGGAAGATCAGACCCTACTGGAGAAACTACTTTGAAAATACTGATATACTGGTCAGTGACTTGTCTGCAAACATCCACATGATCTTACTCCAATCCACTCTAATGACACTTTACACATTGTCAATTCCCTGATATTAAATCCAATTTTGTTTTTCAGATTTATGTTATTGACAGTGCAGATAGGAAACGCTTTGAAGAAACAGGACAGGTAAATATATTCTATATTTACTATAAGCTCTGGCCCATAATTGCTCTAAATTCAGTGTATGCAGTTGGTGTTCTTAGTTCTATTGTGTTTGTATGAATAGGAGTTTCTGCTCTGAACCTGAATGTTGGAATTTTAAGTAAATTAATCTCTAATGCTAATTATATACAATATGATAAACAAGTAAACAAAGGTGGTATGATTCTGTGACTTGAGTCATTTTACATGTTTGTGTTGAGACACTTATTGTGCTGTATACACGTCTGTGCATGTGACTCTTCAGGAACTGGCAGAGCTACTTGACGAGGAGAAGCTGAGTGGAGTGCCCGTGCTCATCTTCGCTAACAAACAAGACCTCCTGACAGCCGCTCCTGCATCAGAGATTGCAGAGGGCCTCAACCTGCACACCATCCGGGACCGTGTGTGGCAGATCCAGTCGTGCTCTGCCCTCACTGGAGAGGGTGTCCAGGTGTGTGTGTGTGTGTGTGTGAGAGAGTGTGTGTGTGTGTTTGTTTGTGTGCGTGCATCAGTCACAATAACACATTCAGTTAAAAAACTTCCTCACTGTATACACAATATCAAGATTCCAATTTACGAAATTTCCAGTTGTCAGAAACTCTCATCTGTTCATTTAGCCATAGCTAGCAACTAGTTGCTTTAATGTCTGGCTCTGAGGAAATAAGGAAGTGTGTACAGTAAATCATCACCAGATTACTTGTATCTGTTGAGGAAGCTTCATCTGTTTGCCTTCTCCAGAGGGCACAATAGTTCTGACTTGGCTCTTTGGCTCTCCCTCTGTTTCAGGATGGCATGAACTGGGTGTGCAAAAGCGTCAACGCCAAGAAAAAGTAACTCCAATGAGAACCTTTTTTATGTCATGTCTCCACCGAGAGGCCAGTGTGTACGGCTGAATGTACAAACTAAAAACACTAAGAACTCAAGGAATACTTAACCACTGTGGGCCACTGTTAGAGAAGGCTGATTCACTCTCCATCCTCCTCTCTAAACACCCCCCTTTCTCACCCAACCTCACATTCCCTTGCCTTGCTCCTCAGCTGTTCCTCTTAGGGCTCGGTTGGTGTCGTTTACAGAAAAAGTGAAACCCTTCTGTTGTAAAACCACTGTGTACTATAGTGTGGCCGTATCCAGTCTCTCAGCACAATTGGATCATGTTAGCTGTGTCTGCTAGCATACTCCCCCCCCCCACCCTCACCCCCAAAAAATCATTCCTGAGCCAGTTTTCATACTATGTCTTAAGGTAAAGAATTGGGCCAGCATCACATTCTTATTTTCTCCTAATGGAAAGGTGTGAAGATAAGACGGTAGCATGATGGCAGTAGACAGCAATAGGGCTTTGCAAAGCAGAAGCCAGAAGATTATGAACTGAATGTACTGTGATTTTTACAACAGAAATGTGCTGTTAAGAATATTTGAAAACATTGGAAGGTAGAAAAAAAACAATATTTGTAAAATAATTTTGTTCTGGGTTTCAGTTACCAAAATTATGTTTTGTCATAGTTTGAATATCGGCGCAGACGCAAAACACTTTGCCCCTTGTTTGTTGTTATAATATAAACAGTCTAGGTTGCGCAAAAGTCACAGTTATGAAAGTTTTATTTCTAAACTCTTAGTAAGGCCCTACAGTATGGCCCATGGCTGCACATGATGTACCCTGGCCCAAACCTTTCTCCTGTCATCTCCAGATGAGCTGGCCTAGTCCCACAGTCTATTGTGTGACCCCCCCCCCCCCTCCCCCCCTCTCTCTCATTCTCTGGAACACCGGCGGCAGAAGTCTTTTTCTTATTGTACGATCGTGTCTGACTTTGTGCTCTCTGCAAGTATATTTTTGTATCATTTATTTATGGTGATGTAGCAGTTAGGGCGCTTGAACGTGACTGAGGTATTTTTAGATTAGTTTGGAGAAATACAATTTACCGTGTTCAAACTCTTGTGAAAAAAAAGATAATAAATATTAATTTCTAAAAATGAAGGGAACACTGTCTCTTTTATTGTGAAGCTCAGAAGTTAGTATGAAAACAGTTAAGTTTTTTGTAAACCCTTTTGAAGTAGCCATTGCCAAATTTATCAGTGTTTTTTTTTAAGCTGAATATCTTCAATAAAAGTACAAGCAACAATTTGCATATTTGGTTAACTTCTAAGCTGTACTGAAAACAAACATCAAGATATCATTTGTGTTTCTAACTAAGTTTGTTGAGTTACACTTTTAATCATGTTCAAATAGGAATACTAACAAATCATAGTCAAAGTAGCACTAGAGAAAGTATAATTATGTTAAGTAAATGTTACTGTAAACAAACAAATGAGTTAAAGACAACATCCGAGTTAAATCACTTGAGTAACACAGATATCATCAGTAGACATTATCCAGCTCCTTTTTAAAGCCATGCGTCTGAGCTTGTGTCTGAGTAATTTCCACAACAAAATTGTTCCAAAATTTGTTCCAAATCTAATGTCTAAAAGAAGATTATTCCAACAATGGACAGTATAATGGCTAAGATCTAAGGCCGGAGTATATTTGACTTGCATTCTAACAATGTGTAAGATCCATCCATGCCATTAGGGTCTTAAAAGGGTCCATGCCATGGCATTAAGGGTCTAAAAAGTGTGAAGTTCTTTCTTTTTTTTTTTTTTTCTTAAGTCTAGCTGCAGCAGTTTAAATTAGTTGTGTCGTTTTCAATCGACTTTTGGAAATCAAAAAGAGAGAATTCTTTTGAACCTTGCTGAGGTGGGAAAATGCAGAGTTTTAATATGATCATTGAAAGAAGGATTCCCATCCATGATTACTCCACGGTTTCTTTTTCCAAAGCGTTTTAAGGCCTAGATAATAAACAGGCATCAAGTTTCTTACTCCCTTTTTTGTTTCCAAATTAAATAATCTGTTGTCTGTCCTTGTCTTGTTCTAATTTAGTTGTAAAAGGTTCTTTTGGATAAACCTATTTTGCTCTTCAAGGCACAGAAACATTGAGTCTTAGGAACTAAAGTCAGTGATACAGGAAGAAAGACTTGGGTGTCATCATAGCTGTAATAAGCTTTTTCTGACCAGGGGTAGCAGCATGTATAGATGAAACAAAAGTGACCCAAGAATCATTTTGCATGGTACATTTCTCTGAAATAAAGTTACTTATGGTCAAAAGTTGTTATGTCGATGTTGGAGTTAATACTTAAATTTACAATTTTTGTGAGCAAACTCTTCACTTAACTGTGCAGGAAAGTTTGTTAACGGTGGCAAACATGTAACAAATAGTTAATTTTTGCGTAAATCAGGACAGAAAAATAACACTGTCTTGCCCTACGTATAGAGTTATATGGAGTCTCTTTTTGAAAATGTCATAATCTGAACCTAGTTTTCCTCTGACAGAGTACGACCCTGGATATGTGTGTAGGTTCAAGTACATGCTGTACCAGATCAAACATGTCAAATAAATCAGTTCCTTAGAAGTGTTGTCATATGGATTTGTCACCATCAATAATAATGATGTGTAACTGTATGGCAAATATGTTTTTTTTTTTCAGACAAAAACTCATTTCTTGAGTCTTTTTTTGAAAAAGTAGAAGTAAATTATACAATTTTTAAAAAGTTATTAATAAAATGTGTGGAGGTCTGTACGTGATTTTAAGAGAACTCTTTAGTACAGTACACAGGATTTAAGGAAATTAAACTCCCCAAGTAAAATCTAAACATTTAAATGTATTTATCAACACTGCAACGCCACCCCCAACCCCTTTTCCATATGACAAGATTAATTAAATATGTTTATATAACAGTTGCAGTGCCATTACTTCAGTTGTGTGAAATAAGATAATTCACCAGAAGTGGCTTGTTGGTTGTTGGTAATGTGTGACAGAAATCAGAAAATTCAGTGCAGCCTTTAGAGTTGGTGCCAGAACCATGCTATCACTATAACCTTCTGTAAAATGGACACACACACACACTGGGAAAAGACAACTGCTTTTGTCAGCTGCTTTTCCTCGACCAAACCAGGCTCCAAAAAAACACCCCAGATTTTGGACCAGTTGATGTCTCCAGCTCACAAAACATAAGATACTAACATAATCCAACAGAGACTTATCTGCTGTCAGCTCTCTCAAACTGAATAGAGGCCACGTTTGTCTACGAATGCACACTGATCCATAAGCAGGATAGGGGGGAGAGGTATGACAGCTATGCTCTCTGTGACGCCTTGTTCTCCCCTCGTGGTCTTGTGCAGGTCTGCGCCTCTCTGAGCAATGGGCCTGATTAAGAGACTCGATATGGATCTTCTGTCAGCCAAAGCCGCTCTGCTATTCAGCACGAGATACTCTTCAAGAGGGGAGAGAAGGAGTTGGGAGAGGTTGAGGAGGAGTTGTGGGGGTAGCCAGTCAAGAGTCAAGATGCCAAGATGAGGATGATGAGCAGTTGGGAGTGTGATTGTGTGTTTTCACCCGCACATCATAGGAAAACCACTCCAATAAAAGCCATTTACAAATAGTCACCACTAAAGAAGCTCCTTTGTGAGATATGCACACAAATCTTTGCGGACTTATACAGGTCAGACACTCACATTAAATTTGATACATGGTCATTTTTATGTAAATTCATTTTCTAATATTGACAAATGCTAATTACAGAGTATCTGTGTAGTCTGTGGAGTATTACTTTATACCCACAGGAACACATGCAGGCTTCAGATGAGGCTTGGGCGGTTTCCTCTCTCTTGTTCCCATCATTAAGGCATCATGGGAACACATGATGCCACGCAGGGGAATTTGTTTGAGTCTGTCATTCGCAGAAGACTTGACTAATAAGGACCTAAACAGCATCTGACTCATGTCCTTGTCTAGCTAATGATCATCCTAGGTGTGTGTGTGTGTGTGAGTGTGGGTACAATGCAAGCAATCCCCTTGATTCCCCCACACTTCACTACGTTGAATGACATCCTGAGTTTGTGTGTCTGTGTTTGCCATGGTGGATTTATTAAGTCGAAGCAAATCCCCACTGAAGCAGACTCTCAAAGACGGGCAATTAGATGGCAGAAGACATTGTCCATGCCCATGTTACTGTGCTGTGGTTGTTTGCAGGTATAAGGTAGAAAGACATCCATGTGAGCACACATGCAAAATCTGTGAGCACACATACATCCATGTGAGCACACATGCAAAGCATTGTTTGGCAAGAGGTCTTGTTTTAGAGGCAAGTCCTTATTGTGTTTCTTTCTCCACCCCCCTCTGTGTGTGTAAAAAGGCCATCTCTCAAGTGGTGGGTGAGTTGGATTCAGATACTGATGTCTATCACATTTGTGGGTGACTGAACTGCTAAAGATGAAAACAAGGCAAAAAAAAAGCTGTAAAGGGGGGGGGGGGGGAGGCAAAAAGAAGGCAGAGACAAAGAAGGAAGCAGAGGGAAAAAAGCAGTCCCTGCTCTCATCTATGGCCTTTGAAGCCCATATGCACGTAGTCCGATAAGCAGAATAAAATTATGGGCCCTGCATCTTGAGCAACTTGACTAATTACAACCATATGGAAATCTTTGCGATTCTCTATGGTTCCTTACTGGGCGTGGCTGTAATCAGATCCAAACCTCCGTATCTCTGGCTCTGCTTTCAGATGAGCACCTTCAGCCATTACTCAGCTTCTCGCTACCACTAATCACACATTCAGCACAACAGCTGCAGACAGCTTGTGAATGTATAGCAAAGTGTGACTCCACGTGGCCTTCAATTCTATATGCGAAGCTTAGGAGCCTTTTCACACTCGCTGTGTGCTTAATGTTGGACGCACTCCTGCTGTACCTTGCACTGTGTTTGTTTACCTGAAATTGCAATTGTATGGTGTAGTAACTGTGGCAACTCTTCCAGGTGTTTAAACGTACTTGTAATCTCCAAGCATTTAGCAAAAAACAGATGGCAAAGAAACCAGTCAAACATGCAAGTACAGCTACATGTGCATGCACACACACACACACACATGTGCGTGTGCGCACACACACACACACACACACACATCCTAACTCATGCACTTCCTATTCAATACATCAATATATTAGCCATTTAATGGCTGTGTGTGTGCATGCGTGTGTGTGTATGTCTTTAGTCTAATGATCCCACGGCTGTGAATGTAACCATGGCTGTGTGTCACAAGGGAGTTTGCTTGTGTGTGTATGTGTGTTTGTGCAGTGTTTATGCCTTTGAATATAACTGATAAGTGTGATCATCCAAGTTTATTCCTTTCAAATGTACTCACTCCTGTATTTCTTTTATCTGAGGCAATCTTTGCTGCACAGTATAGGCTAAAGCTAATAACTTGTATTTTAATTCTTTATATATATATATACATTTTTCAGTGACGTTCAGTTCAGTCTTTGATTTACACATTCATATTTGAAATCTCATTCATTCCTGTGCTATGCAGACACTTGCCATTCCAGTGTTTCTAGCTGTGGGCTTTTGGTTATTGCCCTGTTGAAACATGAATAATTGGCCTGAACACAGATTTGTTGTTGACTGACACCATTTTAGGAAGGTTCAAATATTTGCTGATATTTTCTGATAAGTTTTTGATAAGTTTCAATTTCATTTCATAATGGCCGCTGTAGCCCTTGTCATAAAATCCTGAAACATACATTATAGGGATTATTTATAATGGATTTTATAATCAGTCATCTTAAATTCATAATATTAAGATTTGCATGTGCATGCATGTTTGAGTGTACATAAATGTGTGTGCACATGCATATATATATATACACACAGTATGTGTGTGTGTGTGTGTGTGTGTGTGTGTGTGTGTGTGTGCATGCTTTTGTGTGTAGTGTAGTGTGCTTGCTGGTAAAAAAGTAGTAGCTACGTTTCCCCTTTTGGGAGTCAGGCAGCTGTGGTGCAGCTGTATGTATTAAACCAGAGGATATATAGTTCATGCACATACACAAACACGCCAATCACACACACACACACACAAACACACACCAATCACACACACAAAAAAACTAATTCACATACTTATCAGATACATACATGCCTGTGGACACACAGCCTTCATTCATACCGTGTCACATAAACCTCTCTCTCTCATTCTTACACACACACACATACACACTGAGAGAGACACTCTCACACCTGCTTTCTAAAAGGGGTTATAAGCACAGAGTGCTCATCAGCAGGAAGCACTAATGCTACTTGCTGAACTGATTCATCAGCACATGGGGCCCTCACACAGCGGCAATCAGCAAACACACACATCTGTCTCCTGCTTTTCCTCCCTGCGAAACAACACACACACACACACACACACACACACACAAACACACACACACACACACACACACACACACACACACAGTCTGCAGTAGATTTCCACTCTTACAGCTGGTCCTCTGTGCATCATGTGTCCTATGTATATTGAATGTGATCTAGTATGGAGTCATGCCATGTAGTTTACAAAGAAATAAGATACCTTCTTCTCACTCAATGAAACAGGAAGTAAGGGGGGAAATTAAAGAGGAAGACGATAGAAAGAAAGAAAGAAAGAAAGAAATATCTATTCTGACCTACAGGTGTTTGTGTCAGCTCCTGGGAAGATGAGGAAGGGAGATGAGAAGGAGGGAGCAATAGAGGAAGTGAAAGAGGGATGAGCGAGAGGTTTTGGGTTACAGCCGGCTGCACAGGAGGCTGATCTGGGTCACCGGGTTCCCAGCATCTCCACTGACACATGGTGCAGAGTTCAGCCTCCCATCACAGAGGAGAGAAGGAGAGGAGAGGAGAAGAGGCATAGAGGGAGGGTAAGACAGGAGAAGATCAGAAGAAAATAATCAGTCAGTGTTTTTCAAACTCATTGCCTTTTTCATGAACACATGAACACTTAGTGGCTGTATGTTATTGTGGTATGTTTTTCTCCCTCACATGCATGTTCTCTACATTAACACAACATTTAAACAGATTCTAAAGAAAAGAGCTGCTCAAACAGCATACGATTCATTAGGGCAAAAGCAGTGAAAGGGCTGGTACCCCCCACCCTAGCTGAGAGGGAGGGAGGGAGAGAGAGAGAGAGGGTGTCATTCAGTAGAGAAGGGTCGGGCCATTAGGCCTCTGCTGCCCCACACAAAAGAGCCCAGGGCCATTAACTATTTATGACAAGGGGGACTAGAGCCAGAAACCGTCTGCCATCTATATAGCTCTAACTGTCTGCAGTGGCCCCCTCAGTCACTCATCAACAAACACACACACACACCGAAATAACCCTCTCTCATTCTCTGTCACACACACACACACATCACAGTAATTTCAACAATGTGCGAATGCATGCATGAACGTGACTGTGGTATAGTCGCTGGCTGTGATTACATATTTTCCACAGACTGACTGGATTCTGCATTTGAATGGGCAGGTTCTCCTTTACATGACTGGCAGAGTGCGGCGGTGCATATCTAGACCCTAATGTGGCAGTCGGAATAAAGATGAAGCGCGTGTTTATATTCAGTGGCTAAATGCTCCGCCTCCGCGCCCACCCCCAACCACCCACCCCAATCCGCAGCAGCAACTGCCTCACAGCTGAATACCTAACAGCCGGCCACACGCTCCTGTGACTGGCATCTTTGTGAGCCTGATGTCTGGGAGAAAGAGTGTGCCTCGAGCAGCCCTCAAGCCAATCTCCATAAGTGTACAAACAACACATGGCTGGTAGTCTATCAGCTTGGTCTTTCCCTGCCTTTATACAATACAAGGGAGCCAGTTTTTGTAGACGTGCTAAAAAGCTACAGTGGAGTATTGTCCTTCATTTGATCCCATGCCTGTAAAGCAATCTGGTTCCAAAATATAGATTTAAGAATTTCGTACATTTGCCTTTTGGTTGTAAAAGATTCCACTGTAGTATCTGTGAGGAGGTCTGTGTTAAACAGAGGGAATCTTTTGTCTAAGCCTGTTAGTGCAGTCAGAATCCTGAGATGAACTTTGTGTGCTAAGGTTGAGGGACAGCCGGTGACTAAGGTAAATCTAATGCTGTTAGTGATCTGTGTGTGTGTGTGTGTGTGTTACTGATGACATCATCTTATCACTCTGCACTGCACTCATTCTCTCCAGATACACACTCACATACTCACTCCATCCTTCTGTCACGGCCCGTATCAATAGCATCATTTTAAGCTGCAATAAGGTAATGTTACACAACTAGCTACTAACAACCTTCATACATACAGTAAAATAGTATGGCCATAGAGGATATGTTATCCAAAGAAATTCAATACATCCTGAATCAGTAATCATTGGGATGGCGTGCTGCATGGAATTCTCCCAGTTTCACAGAATGGTCTCCTTGGTTGTAGATCTGTCCAGTGTGTATAGAGGCCCTTTGATCTCTATCCATTGATTCTGCGCAGGGAAGTGGGAGATGGAAAGTAGATGGACGAATGAGTAGATAGAATGGATAGTAAGAAAGAAGCACGCACAACACACCTAGTCAAAGCAAACCTTTTGACTGATTATAAAAAGTGAGTATGAGAAAATGAGAATGAGTAGATAGAATGGATAGTGAGAAAGAAGCACGCAAAACACACCTAGTCAAAGAAAACCTTTTGACTGATTATAAAAAATGAGTATAAAAACAGTTTCTCTTCAGTTAAACCAGGGCAAGATCTAGCCCTACTTAGAAGGAAAATACACATATACACAGCAGACCACACCAGTCACCAAGTTTGAACAAAGTTCTGAATTATTGAATTTGAATTGAGGTTATAAGCAGAAAATAGATTCGTAATTGAAGTTCAAATAGCAAAAAGAATTGGAATCCCAAGAAAATTCAAAGAAAACCCTAATGCATATGATTATAACAGGAAATTCATCAAGATATTATATGGACTTTATATGGTAGTTTCTTATAATAAATAAGACATTTTACCATACATTATCTTTAAGAATCATACTCTATAAAGGTATTTGGTTTCGGGGGGGCCTGATGCTTTTTTCAAATCTGTCTCAGAGGCTCAAGTGATTTTCAGAAACGTAGATCATAGCTTTAATTCTGAAATTCTTAATTTTGCTTAACCCTTAGAGATATGCACATGCTCACAATAGAAGGAAAGATTAGCAGCACAGGATCATGCGAGGCGGCACAGTGACAGACTTGTCAAAAAGGCCATGACAAGGCAGGCTGATTATTTTTACTGTTGACAGTTCCCTGACTATTCACTGATGGTTCATCAAGGCTCAGGTTTCTCAGTCATACGTCAGAAATCACACAGCAGTTGAACCACTGATTCTGAGTCAGCCAGGGGAGAAGGAAAGAGCGGTGGAATTGAAACTTGTTTGGCAAGGTAAACACTGGCAAAGGTCTACCTAGATAGTAAGACGATGGCGGTACTCTTTCATTGTGCTTGTTAGTTCTCCAGACTCTCTCTTTCCCCGTTTTGACTATCTGTGAAATATCCCTAGGCCTATTTATAGGTGAATAATAATTAATATTATTCACTATGGTGAAATGGCTGTTTTTTTTTCTTTTGTCTCTGTATGAGGAAGATAGCTGCATCCTCTTCATCACTTGTGTAGTAGGCTATGCAGCCGAATGCATGTTTGTTCTGCTTAACACAACAGGATACATGTCTGCCTCAGATTTCAAAGCACGACAGAATCCACCTCATGACAAGCACGGTACTTTCAAGTTCTCTTGTCTCTTCAAGCTAATACCTTCAAAGACATGCAGTCAGACTGCTACAGTGCATGTCAGTCAGTTGCAATCGCCAGACTGTTTCGTGCGGGAGACTATCATCTTACAGCTTGGGCTCAGTGAGTAGGGTGAAATCTCTCCCGGTGTAGGGCTGCACGCTGTTGGAGCCAGAGGCTCAAAAGTAGGCCTACCAGGTCTGCCTGACAGTGATATAGTTCCAGCATAAAGCAAAGGCTCCGGAAACGGACAATGCAAACTTTGTAAAGTAAGCCAGCATTTGAATGTTACTTTACAAAAATCTCCACCTCTGAGCCTGTCATCCATGTTACCGCGCAAGAGCGTCTGAATGACAGATCAATGGAGAGACAGCGTGATCTCATGTCGAGTGTAACCCCCTTTCACAGAATAGCAGATCTCATCTCGGCTGGGCTTCTATCTTCCTCTCTCCTTATACCTCGTCTCCACCTGCTCAGAGACTCGCGTCTTCTGATGTTCGCAGCCGTTATGTGAGCCTTTCTCACAGACAGAAACCCAAGACAGAACAGTAGTCGAACTTGCCAGGTTCTTATACTGAAGCAATACTTTTCCCAATTATTTATTCCTTCACTCAAACACGTACAAATAAAAACATAGGCTACACGTAAAAATAGATACCATACAGAATTCTACAAATCTACAGTTAGGCCTATTCAGTCAAAGCCACGCTCGCTTCACTGCTTGTTTTCATGGAATGTGAAAATCTTTGTGGGCAGAGGGAAACAGCCCTTGAAATAAATTCTGTTTTAAGGAATGAAACAGAGACACACCATTTGACTTTTCAAATGTTCTCTTCTCTATATTTGGTAGGCATACTGATGCTAAAGTTTACAATTCCTCAGAATTTACTGTGCCACAGTCCCACAACGGGCCCAAAGTCTGTCCACATATCTGCTTGAACACCCAAAGAACTACACTCTCACTTTTTCAAACAGCTCAGCTTTAGGATTAGCTAAGTGTAATTTTAATTTGAACTGTTCATGGTTCAAGTAACAAAAAACAAGACTCCGTGTTTTGAGAAAGGTGATTTGAAATCACAATTTATTTGGAACTTTCTCTTCTCCCCCATTACCCAAATGACTTCTTTATTGTTCTGTCTCACAAAATATTTACAAAAAGGTCATTCCGTTAGTTTAGTTTGTTCTTTCAGTGATTCTTCCCAAACAATTCAAAGACCAGCGCTGACCAGTGCTTTTATTTCAGATACAAAAGTTCATGGAATTGTCTGTTGATTCATCTGCCCCTGGGAGGTGCGTTATTTTCCTCAATGAAGCTCACTTGTGAAACTGCCATGAAAACTTCAACTGCAACAGGAAGTAATGACAACATCCTTAGCCCATGTAACACAGAGCACCAGATGATAGGACCTAATGAAGCTCATAGACTCAACATCAGTCAGATCTGGCCTTGACTGTGGGATTGATTTGGCCATGGTATGATCAGTGTGTTTGTGTGTGTGTGTGTGTGTGTGTAGACATAATCCATCTAGAATCTTTTGCCTAGGCTATGGTGGATGGAAAGATCAGTGACCAAACATTTTGCCCTTTGGTCTAGTGGAACGAGCGAGAGAGAAAGAGAGAGAAAAAAATGAGAGAGATGAGGCTACATGTCTGGTATCACGTGTTTTTTCCTCTCTCTTGCTCCATGTTTTTATATATACTCTGGGTGGGGTTTTAGTGGGGAGACAGTAAAACCCAGGAATTTTCTACCCTGCACCCTCCCCAACCACGAACAGAGGAGAAGACCTCACACAACACAGAAACAAAATTATAATGTGAAAATCTTCATTCATATATTAAATAATATTAACAATGTTCATAAAATACTGGAGAGGAGGGGTGGATGTTAGAGGGTAATAAAAAAAAATAGAGAGGAAGAATAAAATCAACCATGTGTCTATATAAAAGTGCTGACACTGACAAAGATTTTTTGTCAGGGAGTCGGAGCTTGGCGGAACCATATTAATTTGGGCTCCATGGTCCTGCATAGGAAATGTTGGGCATGCGTGAACCACTGTAGACTGCCAGTGTCCTGTCAGAAATAGCTGAGCGGGTATAAAATCTAGAATGGTCTCTCTCCACGTACAGCACAGACGTTTGTGGGACTTAAATGTTGGTCGTCTTCACCTGTATCAGAAGCATTCCTAACCTGACAAAGTCCTTACCAGTATGTATAACTGGAACAAATGTAAAAATATTGCATAAAATAATAATCCTAAGCACTATTGAACCAGGCTCATGCATGAAGTTGCTATGTCAGTGGTCTTACATGATTCAAAACCTGATGCATTTTTGCATTATTGCATGTCTGCTCTGCATGACTTCTGCAGTAATATCTAAAACCTGACATTAAAAAATCATCTTGGAACATAGGTACAGGATGCATCAGTGCTTTTACATGCACTATAGGTGTTTTTCAACAGGATGCTCGCTGAAAGAAGAACGAAAACAAAGCATTAGCCTTATATTCCCATACGCCACCCTGTCAAGCGGACCTGGATGCACATATTTAGCTGTTAGTATTTGCTTCAGTTCATGTTGCTGTGTTTATTTCTCTTCAAATAGAGTGTTTTTAGTGAGCTTGAATTTTGTTTTTCCCAAACTAGGTGATGCTTGCTAAATCGAGATGAGATTACTTGACCACATAGAGGACAAAGCAGTCCAGGTCTGTCAGCGTGTGTTAGCTGGTGACGTAGTGCTTGGTGGAGGTCTGTCCATAGAGGCTGTAGAAGTCAGGGTGACGGTGTGTCTGGGAAGCTTCAATCCAATCTCGCACGGGCATGGAAGGCGTTGGAGGAAGGCCTGGGGGGTAGTCCTGGGGGCTCACAGCCCAGGGGAAGCTTCCAGAGCGTGGGTAAGGCGGGTGGGAGCGGTGGCCAGACACCGAGGGGACCCCTGAGCAGTAGCAGTTGTCCACCGTGCACATGAGGATCTTGCGGCCTCCATACTGGGGCAGCATGGACTGCTGGGAGCTGGCGCCCCCACCTCCGCTGCTTGTGTAGTGCGAGGAGGGGAAGACTGAGCCGGGGTGGTGGAGCGACTGAGAGCCTCCACCAGTTCCCCCGGCTGAACCCCTGCTGCCCCCACTCAACCCAGCCACGTGCTGGGCAGAGCCGCAGGCTCCAGTCCCCGCTTGGGTGGAGGGGGGTTCTGGAAGAGGGGGCCCTAGGAAGGACTGTTTGGCAGCTGAGCTGGAAGATGATGAGGAGGAGGAAGAGGATGCATCCCGACCACTCCCACTGCCCTCTGGGAAGGCGGAGGAGTGCCTGCGCTTCTCAGCTCCAGAGCTGCTCACGCCGCAGACGTAAGCTGGCACCGACTGCAGGAAACCAGCAGGAGCGGAGAAGGGGACTACAGCAGTGTGGAAGAGATAAAAAGAGAGAGAGAGAAAGAGGGGAGGGAGAGAGGGAAGCAGGGACGAGGGACAAAATGAGATACAGAACATGTGAGTGAAAAAGAGAAAGAAGGTGGAGGGAGAAAATTAATTTAGAAAAAAAAAGAGTGGAAAGAAAGGTTATGAAAACAGAATGAAGAGAGAGAATTTACATATTAAAGAGGGCAAAATATGAATACATCTGCATGTCTTTGCACTGAGGAGTTTGATGTTTAGACTACTCTGATTAAATGTTTAATCTTGAAGCAAAAGCATGACATTGGGAATGTCATTGCCCAAAAAACGTGCCATAAATATAATACACATATTTGTACTGCAGTAAAATTTCTGTCCACAAACACACCTAGAGATTCCTGCCTGGAATGACAAGCTGGATGTCAGGGGAGGTAATTGTGGTTGATTTGATGGGGGTGGGAGACTTATGAGGCCAATAGGATGTGCAGGTTTAGACCAGATGTCAAAGTCACACTGATCAATTGTTCCAGAAAGCCCCCAAGCAAAGCTCCAAGTACTTCCCATGGTTGCACTCAACATCTAAACAGCTGTTCAGCGGTTTTCCCTCTCTCCTCTTTCTCACACACATACACTTACTCTCTTTCTTTCTTTCTTTCTCCTTTTCTCTTTCTCTCTCTCTCTCTTTCTCTCTCTCTCTCTCTCTCTCTCTCTCACACACACACACACACAGTTTCTGTCCTCCAGAAAATGTTCAGGCTTTTTTTTGGCATACCTTCTAGCATTTTCCGAAGGCTCTTCTCTTTTTTGGAGATCTCAGCCAGAAAGAGCTTGGAGCTGAGGCTGCCCACTTTGTGGGGAGGTAGGGTGGTTCCCACACATGACTGCGACCTAGCATGCACAAAACACCAGCAGGGTAAAAAAGACTATTTCAAACAAATAGCCCATTTGAAACACACTGTACATACATTCGAGAAAAGAACTGCCCCTTTAATTGGTTATTAGTCTAAAATATATTTATATTTATTTGATGCTAATGCCAGGCTCTGTTTTTACAGTTGGAAATGCACATCAGCTTACCTGTCCATTAGAATCTTCACTGATTTTGTATTCTGAAAAACATAACAGAAGGTGATGGCGTTAAGCAAAGCTTTTTGTTGGTCTATTTCAGTGTACAGTTTGTCCTCAAATCCGCAAGACAGCATGTGCTGTGATTCTCTTTTAGTGAAGGGCATTTTTTGGAAGCCTCTCTGTGTCCTGGCTGGCACAAATGAGATGCTTGTGTTGTGCCAGCCAAACCCTATCAACAAACATGAGAAACAACACAAGACGCTTCAAACAGCAAGTGACACAGGCATAAACAAATCTGTCCTCAGACAACATGTTACTGATCCCCCTCTTCAGTGACAATAGTGGCTGGCTCGGCCGTACGTTTGATGTATTGCTTTGTTTAAACTGGAGCCTATGTGAGCGCAATTACCCAGCAGCCCAGCTGTCGGGCTGAGGTGGCGGATGAATAATCTCCGCGGCGGATGTGCCGGGGAGGAGGCCACGGAGGCCCGAGAACAAAGGGAGCCCCGCCTCCTCATTAGGCCTGTTTTCACCTGACGCGCAGTGCTGGCGTCTGGGGAGTGTCTGATTTACCTCCACCAGCCTCCTGCCCAAAAAGCTCCTCCTGGAGGACCTCCAGACAGGCTTCCTATTCCCCTGCCAAAGCGCCCGCACTCCATGCTGTCTCCTGCTACTGCCATGCAAACCCCGGTTATCTCAGTAGACTTTTGACGTTACGTATTTTGACTAATCCAGAGCTGCCGCCACTGCTGCATTAGGGGTGAAAATATTCTGGTTCGTTATAGAAAAAGGGAGCTGGTTTTATGCCAACACTGTTCTTTCATCCACCTAATAAGCATTGTTACAAAAAGACCGATTATATTAACCACCAACCATAAAGACAAATTATCACCATACCATAGCCTCACAATGAATCCCCATCAGACAATTTACCCAAGATCTAAAGTTAACAATATTGTGGGGCTAGTGTTCTCAGCAAGGCTAGAACAGGGCCATCATTGTTAGAAGACAGTAATTTGAAACGGGAAAGAGTGGGGACTTGGTATTTTTCTAAAATGTGTTTTTATGTGGGTGCTTTCATGTGGAGAGATAGAAGCATTCCCAGATTACAAACACTGCCTCTTATTGAAGCAAATACAGATATTCAGAGGTTTAACTCTTGACTGTTTAGCTCTTATTGTAACAAACACTCCTTGCATTAATTTAGCTTAACTGTAGCTTATCCTATATTTTGTCTGTGCTCAAGTGGACTTTAATGGGATCAGGTGGTTTTTGGAGTTAAGGTGTTTTTTGAAGGTTCTCACCTTCATGAAGTTGATGTCCTCAGACTTGTCAAAGAGTGCCTGTGCAGTCTGGAGCAGCTTGTTTGAATCCTCTTGGCGGTGGCGAAGCTGCAGACGCTGGGCAGAGTTCTCCTGGCAGAAGCGGGCATGGGCCTTGTCCAGCGCCGCCATGGTTTTGGTCAGGTCGTCCTCCAGGAGCTGCTGCATCTTCTGATACTGCAGCTGCACTTCCTGCTTCAGACGTTCCACCTTACTCTGTCCAGGGGAAAGAATGGAGGTCAGGGCACACACTGCACAGTTCGACACCTATTTACCTACATATGAATACTGTTCTCTTTAAACACCTCTTTAAACACTCTTTTAACACACCTTTTTTAAGATGCTACATCATTTCAATTTGGAGCCAACTTCTGCTCAATGAAACTACTTCAGCCTAATTTGCACATGTTGTTCACCTTTACACATATAAATCACAAAATATTTTCTCTCTCTAACCAATGGCCTTCTGCCATCCACAGCCCTTCAATCATTCACTGTGATACCTGCACAGCCTCTGCTAAGAGTATTCTTTCTGATTCCTTAAAAATATAATGTCAAAGCAGTGCCATTTCTCACCTCAACCAGACACTTGTCTGTGTCAAGCTTAAAGAGCTGCTCCTCAATGTCCTGAGAGCGATCATCCAAGCGCTCCTGCTGTTTCATCAACATTTGCTAGATATGAGTGAAGGGGTGGAGAGCAAACGTGAGGGAGGGAGGCAGAGGAAGAGAGAAAGAGAGAAGCAACACAAAGAAAACAAAAGGTCAAAACTGAAGTTACATTGCAAACCTACACCAACACAACAAGGCAAGCACAGAAAACATGCCCTTGGGCAGTTATGAGCAATTTTATTGAGCAACCAGAAGTGTTCTAGCTCTATTTTGTCCTGCACTGTGCCTTGGAGACTGGCTAAACAGGGTCTATTCATAACGTATGATGTACTGCTGTGGCTTTTCAGATGCTGTCTGCCACACTATAAGCAACCTGGGAGAAAATACCCACACATTGTTCCAAGTTCCCTCTCCTTTCTGTGCCCCAAAGCTTACACGCACGCGTGCACATACACACCACATACACACGCTCACACATGCACCGCTGTGAGCCTAGCAAAAAACCTGGTGACTCGGAGAGGATTTTCCCTCTGCCTCTCAGACAGAACAAAGACCAAAACTCCGTCAGCAAACAGCTCAGTGGGCCTGACAGAAACATGACAAGGAACCGCACAGCGCAAACCAAATGAAAATGACTTTTAATTATACAACTGTTTCATGGGAGAGCCGGCAACAATAGAAGAGGGGGTTAGAGCCTGCTGGTGGGGGTTATACAAAGGGGGAATGGGAGGGGTGGGGGGCTGCCATGGTAACAAAGCTCCATTTTTTTTGCATTTGTGCATTTTTTTATAGCCGACCCTAAGAGAGATGACAGACAAAGATGGAAGCAGCGAAACATAATGAAAGAAAGTGAGGGAACAGCGCACGAGAGACAGAGGGGGGAAAAAAACACCATAGGTACAGCACAAAGCAAAGAGTGTGTGTGTGTGTCTGGGATGGGTGCTTTGTGGCTAGGCAGAGGTGATTGTGATTGTGAAGCCTGAGCCTTAATCTGAGGAGAGCTGACAGTGTGCTGAGCCACACGTGCACCAGCAGGGACTCTCTGCCAAACTGGTTTAACGGCATTTCCAGACCTACACAGGTCCTTTAAATCTAGTGCAAACGGAGCTAATTACTATGTTCATGTCCAAGACACTACACCCCCCCCCACACACACACAACACACACCCACAACCATACACACACACATACACAGGGAGAGTGAGAGAGGGAGCTGCTGTTGACAAGACTCTTAAAAGGGTTTCATCCATCCTTGTGATGGGGGAGCAGGATGCTGGCGTGTTCTTCCAGGGTAGATGCTGCGCGGATCGATACGGCTGCTGAGAGTCGAGTTTGATGAACATGCCCATTAGAGCCAGCCGCCCGCTCAGCTGAGCAAAGGAAGCCCCGGCCCCAGCCAGCTCCTCTCTGTCTGTATCTCCTCCTCCCAGACCTCATGTGATCAGCATTGCGCAGCTAGTCAGATGGGACACATGCATCTCATTATGGATGGAGCCTACACCATGTTCTGCCCTGAAAGCCAGCTATTAGGTAGATAATGTGTATGAGTATGATTTGGTTTGGGGTAAAACTATTTGAATGAGATGGGGGTGGTGAGTGCGTGAAAGTGTGTATGAGAGGGAGCGAGCATTAAAGAGGAAAAAATATTTCTGTATGAGTATGCTAACAGTGCGTTGTTAGCCAGCGGAGGTAAACTTAATGGCATTACCACAGCTCATGCTCTCCTAGGGAATTATATAAATGATTCATATTGTGGTATTACTCATAAATATATGTGATTTAACCAAGTGATGCCCGTGTGACTTTAGTGGCATCACACAATTAATGATGCCGGTTTACAGGAAGAGTATGTAAGGTGGAGACTAAAGGAAACTATGATGATGCTGTCACATAAATTGCCTTTAAATAGGTTGGGAATTTTAACTGTGAATCTTATTTCATAGCAGGTCACTAATATGTTTTTCAGTAAGTATAGTAATATGTTTTCCAGTAAGCATCTGACTTAAGCATTTTTGGAATTCATTCATCAGCATTGGCAGCATGTGGGAGCGCACAGTGAGACGTGACAGAGGAAACAACCTCTCCAGTCCTGTCACCTCCAGACCTGGCGTAGCCAAACCTGGAACATAATTGCCATCAGGTTCTGACAGCAAAATCAGCCACACACAAACCTGCAAGAGCTAGCATTTGTGTTCCGGCAATTTGCCCAACTTGGCTAATTTGGATTTTAGTCACTTTGTTCCACACCTACCACTACACATTATTAAAAGAAACTGTGTGTGTGTGTGTGTGTGTGTGTGCGTGCATGCGCATGTAGTGTTTGTGGCTAACTGCAAAGCATTACTATACAGGCAGAACTATACAGGTCTTAAACAGCTGGACATAGGCTGTTGATCTTCCATCTCTTATCTCATTGGTTTATTGCATGAAAGAATGGCCTGTATGATCCCAACTCATTGGCTCTTCACTGGGACAGGTTAGGATATAATAATGCTCCCTTTCTCCTATACTTGACTATTAATCATATGGGTCCACTCATTTCACTAACCGTAGCTGAAGATAATGTAGAATATAATAAAAAGAGCTCCCGGTGAATTATTGATTATGTGTCTGTCTCTGTGTGAATCCACACAGTCTTATGCTCTGTCCAATGACTAGCCAGGTCTATATGCACATAACTACTGCATTTTCATCAAATGTGC
Source organism: Limnothrissa miodon (assembly GCA_017657215.1). NCBI lineage: Eukaryota > Metazoa > Chordata > Actinopteri > Clupeiformes > Clupeidae > Limnothrissa > Limnothrissa miodon. The sequence goes on along the minus strand of JAGFZM010000161.1, from coordinate 452,149 downwards.
AGTGAAAACATGGGTGGCCCACATAATTGAGTCTTTTACACACATACTGTAAGTTCCAGGCATAGAGAGAGAGGGGAAGTATTGATTCAGTCGTCATTGTCCTTTGCCACATATCAATTAGGGGTAGAATTTGATGGGATTTTATCCATATCAATGTCATTATCGATTAGGCTCATCTGTCCAGTTCCTTATCAATTTCTTACTGTTTCAAAGGTATTCACAGGTTTTCATTTTCTGCCTTCAGGCCTCTAATACCGCCTATAGCACTAAGGTAGCATATTAGCTTATTAGCATGTGGCGAACCATGTTGAACTGCGCTATCTAGCAGTATTTCCAACTGATCATGATCTGAAAAACATGTTAGCACTGATAAGAGGAGTTAATAATGTCACAAGGCTATGATTCCACTATACTGAAGCTTTCGATTCTTGGCTTTACTCAATATCTGTTTCTTAATTCCCACCCTTTTATGCAAATTATATCAAATGATAAAATACAATACAATACAATGTTATATATGGATATTATTGGCTACTGAACACCAAATATCGCAGGTCCCATGTATTCTCTTAAAACAGGTGGCCAGGATGCTTACTAATGCAAAAGATAAATTCCTATTCCCGGAACAAAGCACAAGATTTAACTGACTGCACAATTACTCAGAGGTGAGGAAACACAATGATGTCAGAGTGTAGACTCACTCACACGCACACACACACTAAACCTCTCCCTGTTTAAAATGAATCTGAATCTGAATTACTGTGTGTGCAAGAGAAAGGAAGGAACATGAAGGACAGAGAAAAATGAAGCAGGAATTGGCAGACAGGGAGGAAAACAGACTGAGACAGAGGAGATGAAGAGAAGGACAGAGGCAGAAAGGGAGGGAGAGGGAGCAAGAGAGGGAGGGGATGTCTTTGAAGCACCAGGATCTAAGGCTATGACCTAATTGTAGTGACTGATGCACTCCGGCTGCTGGCAGAGGCCTGCAGGCAGGAACCTAATACCTCTTGGCAGGGGTGGGGGTTCACTCTGCCTGGCCTATGCTCCTCACTCCGGGCCTAGGGTTCTAGGCTTGGGCACTGGGGAGGGGGTGATGGGGGTGCCCGGATGTCCACAAACATTTTTCTCCATCGCTCCCTGGCATGGCTGAGTTGCATGTGTAAGGTGTGGGTGTGTGAGTGGGGAGGGCTGCCCTTAGACTCCCCCAGCATGGCCACGAGCACATGCACTTAGCACACTATGCCATCCATCACCCACCTCTCCACCCGCTCATTACAGCTTTACTACAACAGCACAAGGGCTACTGCTGCAACAGCAATAAGGAAAGCGCTGCTTACCACTTTGGCAGTCGCCTTCCATAATTATGTTTAATTGTTTGTATGTTCACGATATTGCACAAGCTCTATGCTCTATTTGTCTTAAAATGTGACATTTAGAGGTTGGAAATCAAAAAGAACTGTGAACTGTGCTAGTGATCAGAAATTCAGTGCACACACACAGCTTCTCTCCTCTTCAGAGTCTTGTGAATACAGAATTTAGTGAGTATGAAAGAATGAGCTGGAGAAATAGAGGGGGGATTGAAGGCTACAGAACAATAAGGCAGAAACAGGATCACAGTGGCAGAGAGTACATCTCAGAACATGTTGACTAAATGCAGACTTCACCCAAGCCAAGGGAAATAAGAAAAATGGCAATGGTCCCATGAGGCAGTGCAGTTCCTCTCTCCTCCATCTGTGCCACAAAGAGAAGGAGGCATTGAAGGCACCTCACTTTATTTCCCGGCAGAGCCCCAACCCCCCTTCCTTGCCACACTGCCATGCTAGAATGCACCTGTGCAGGCCAGATAAGGGTAAGTGGAGGACTGCTATGTTCACAGGTCTGCCCAATTGTTTATCACTTCAGAGCAAGTCCACAGCAGGGGAGGGTATTTCTGTCATTGTTGACAGTAGAAAATATATCAAACACACAGAAAGAAAGAAAGAAAGAAAGAAAGAAAGAAATACACATGGCCCAAGAACAAGGACTACCTGTTTAAAAATGGCCCTGATTTAAATCCCTGCCCTGTTTGAATAAAAAACATGGAACTAGTCGTTAGCATCTAGAATTTACTGACATCATATAGGGGATTAAGATCATTTCAACATTCAGCAATCTCATATGCTCATGGCTGACATTGAAAAATAGCATTAATGTGCATTTTGGTATGGGCCATTTATTATTCTGCTCACTTCTGCTCATTCTGTTCAGCTCAAAAAAGAGAAGGAATTTGCAAGACTAGTCGTTTTCATTAACATAAATATGGATGCCATGCAAATAATGAACAAATATACATTTAATGTGCATATTATGATGACAACCTACCCTGATGTCATGGCGTCTCACGTCAATGTCACACATGGCATGGCCGTGATTAGCAGCACACCTGGAGAAACAGCAGTACTGACAAACTGCCACCTGCTCCGTTTCGCAGTGATACAACCTATATTCGTCGTGTTGAGGGCAGGTCCACGCCTTCACATCCTCTACCTCGACCAGCAGGTGTCCGGGATTGGACGACGGCTGCTGCAGATGTGTTTGTACATGGGATTGGCAGCAAGGTGCATTACACCGGAGGCAAACTTTTTGCGCCGGCAATGGAGGCCCTCGCCGACAGAGAATGCAGTGAAGAACACTGGGTGTTTTCTCCACATTAAGAGCATTGAATTTTTCAACAATGTTTGATAGTTTATGGTTTTTTTCTAAGCTCGGCTTCTGGCTGTAGGCGTGATTGCATTCCGGACATCGCACCACACTTGTATCTTTGGACCAAGCCTCGTTTATGCATCCTCTACAAAAATTGTGTTTGCAAGGCAGTTGGATTGGCTCAGAAAACACGTGCAAACATATGGGACAGATGAGCTCCTCCTCAAAGGAGTTTTTCCAATTTTCTGCCATAGTCATTAGTTAGCCTTGCTCCTCTTGAAAACTCAAATAATCGTGCCTTTAATAGAGCATTGTAGTCTCCACTACTTTTACAGGTCCAGAGAACACTCGCAAAAACGGAACAAGTGTGGTGGGACAGAAGGATGACTGTCATCAGTCATGTCCTTGCATTACTCCATCATATTTGATGTGACGTTAGCAACTGTCACAGTGACTGACACTTTCTTTATACCACCGCTGTTTGACCGTCAGTTAGATAAATGTTTTAAAACAGCTCAGACGAGTAAAGAAGTTTCACCTGCATGTCAAAACCAGAGCTGACTTGGACACGAGATTGAGTCCAGGTTTAACCTTCTCTGTTTTGACCAAAACACGTTAGAAGGCCGAAAGACAACAAAAATGACCCAATTGCCACTTCTGCGTTGCGTAAAAGCTGAATAGTGGGCTGACGTTTTGATGCCATGGCACGACATATAAATCTCAACAGCGCTTTGGTGTAGGCCTAGTATACAAATGCCAGTGTTGAAACTAATGTCTTGTGTGGGATGAATGTGCTGCTCCTTTATCTGTACCTCTTTTGATAATCAAGGACAGGTGGAAGGCCTAGGTGTGGATCTTTTCGCCTAAAACAAGGCCGACTAACCAATAAGGGTTTTTCACAAAAATACCCTTTTCTGTATTTTATAAGCAACAACTTGGCACTTCAAAAGGGCATAAACAGCTCTAAGCACTCTTAGTAACTTACAAATCACTTTGCCGACTATACCATGTGTGCGTAAAACGTTAGAATTGTGACGGAGATGTTAGAAATACATAGTGACGGAAATGTCACAACATGTTTTCACATTCGACAAACAGGCGACTGATCGAAAACGAGGCGGAACGTTATTCTACAAAAAACCAAGGCTATATTTGCATGCAAAATACCATAAGCCAGTTACCGAATACTTTGAGGAAACAACACCAGACAATAAAGAACTGTAAAACTGCAATAACTGTTAAACGGTTTTAAATGTCAAGTCCAGAAATATATTCATATTCAAGGACATAAGATAACATAAGATAATGGATTGATGATAATAGATCACTGTCACTAGACTGTAATGTGTTAGACAACACAGGCTAAATAAGTAGCCCTCGTAGCGCACAAGTTATGCATAGCTATGCAGGCAGTTTGCCATCACTACACATTTAGTCATTCTGCCATTAACCTTACAGCATACCTCAAGGAAGCCTAGTCTGTTTGGCTATTCAGATTTTTCATGACACTAGCGCAGGGTTTCGAAAAGAAAAAAAATGTTCTGCTTTCTGTTTAAATGATAGCTTGTTCAGTTCCTCGCGGGCCACATAAAACAAAGTAGCCGAATACTCTCTTATCAAATGTATCGGTCTATCCTTGGCGCATCTACCCTACTCTGTATTACAGCATAATGTCACCATGACTACTAAAAGCCAACTTTAACCGTCCGACGATAAAATTAAACTTATAAAATGTAGGGTTCGTAAACGTTTTAGTCTTAAAGGGGACGGCGCCGTTTGGTCCTCGTTATCGGTTTCTGTCATCAGCCATCTTGTGCTCCTTTTAAACAGAAAAATTCGTTCATCAATCGTTTTCGTCGTGTTCCTTATCTGTTTACGCGAAATCAAAAGCAAAATCGGTCATGTCGCGTCCGATCCGGGCTCCAATTTGCAAAGGTAGCTTTGAGCTGACGATATTCCACAGCTTCTCCTTCTCCAGTCAGCCTATTATGTGCGAATCGACATCCGTCCTGCTGTTATTATTTATGATTTCCCCCTTTCTTACAGCCTTTGATGAGGAATCATAGGGAGGAATGCAAGCATTGGACTGCGAGTCCAGATACAGCTGGCGTTACTCCCTCCCTACAGCGAAGCACCATGGCCGTCACGTGACATGCCAAAGAATTGATACATTTTAACTGGAGGACTTGAGGAAGGAAAGGGCGGAGATTTTAAAAATTAAAAGGGCAGTACCATATTTAAATTTGTAACAGGGCACTGTAATAGCATTCTGAACATGGTATGTAAACGCCTGCGAAAAATACGCTAGTGTAGGCCTATAACAGTTATCAAAGTTACCATGTTCACAATACGATTAGAGAGCAATAGCCTGTAGGCTACATTAGGGCTATTCATTATAACTGGTTATATAGCCTAAGCTATATGTTAAGGATGTTAATCCTTACAAACATACTTTTATTTGCAATAATTCCCACCGCTGTATCAGTGTGTATATAACCAGTATATAACCAGTGTTGGGGAGTAATGAGTTACAATTTAATTACAAAATCAAAGTAACAGTGCTATTCGGTTATTCTGTAGGCCTTTTTAAATTAGCGTTAGGCTAAGGAAACACCTAGGATTGCATTTTGAGTTATCTGATTACATTTTGAATAATCTTTGCTTGCATAAAGATTTGTCATCATGTTTGAATTTAACCCACATACTGCTGGATTTACAGCCTACAAGCGGTCTGCAGTTGTAAGCATGCCTGCAATATCAGGTAGGAACTATAGACCTAGCCCATTGCTGGAAGTAAAATGAGCAGGTGCAAATATTCACTAATATGCAATAATTCCCACATAAAAAAGCTACTTCTTAATTCACTAAAATGTCAAATATTTGATTTAGTATAGCCATTAATGAACAGCATAACTCTGTGATTAAAGAGTTGTGGAGGCCAAGGTTCCAAAGTAACCTTCCCAACAGTGAATATTACATATTTATTGCAAAACACCCTTAAAACATTATAGTGTTTGTGGAAAAATAAGCAAAATCTTAGGATTAATTACTGATTGAATCTCTTTTGGCAGTAATTCATGTAAATATTCCCAGTGTGAGTGTTCAGAAGGTACTTTAGCCCATTCTTCATTCAGTCCAGCCATCCCTATGTCTGCTATGAATGTTGAGATCATCAGAAGACAGTGTGGCCCTGTTGTTCAAGGTCACTGTAGGATACTTACAAGACAATTTGATACTGTACAGAACTTAAACTGAACTAAAGAACTGGGGAATGGGAAAATTAAACTGAAAGTGAGTAGCTTTCATTTGAAACCAATTTTTTGTTTCTAGGTAAAGGGGTTTTCAAGTTATAAACCTTTGAATGTCAGCAGGCCCTCTTGTTTACAAAAAGTCCCTATGGGAATTTACATAGGGGTCCCAAGCAAAACGCATAAACATATTTTACAAAAATGTATATTCAAAAATCATATTTTTGGTCAAGTTAAACGAATTCTACATTTAGGTAATGCCATTTCTTAGAAGCAGCATGCATTGCAAGTGTTCAGTTATGGGCAACTAAAGTCCTCATTTAGGGGTTAAAGTTTCGCTTTTTATCCAAAAAGTTTCATCAGTTTTAAACTGAAGATGGGAATGTCCGGAGATATAAGGGCATATAAGGGCATATATATATATATATATATATATATATATATATATATTCCTGTCTAACACTTGCAATGCATGCTGCTTCTAAGAAATGGCATACCTAAATGTAGAATTTGTTTTATTACTGTCATGTGCAATGTCTGGAAAGGTAGATTTTAGCTACTCAGCTTTAGGCCTATTTTTCTCAGTCATAAGGATATGAATGACCATAGCCCAACAAAATAATATTAATAAAGTAGCTGAAGCTAAATGAGCTGTCTACAAATATTTTTTTTTAGATTTAGATTTTATAGAAGAAAAGTATTACCCTGTGCAGTCTAAATCGCAAATCTACATAATGTACTACACTAATCCTCCTCATATATGTGTAATATATATATATATATATATAATAGCTAGTAACACTTTGGCATTAAGCCCCAAACCAAATCAGCAAACTGCTCTTAAGGCTGTGAAGTTAATAATCAGAACTACTGCTGTCATTTTGTCATTTCATAATTTCCCACATGATTTTTTTAATGTACATTTTTAATATGTAAAATCAGCTTGTCAAATAAACAAATTGTGCTGTATTGTTCTCTATTCTTAGCACATAAATCCTTTACGCCCTCTAGTGTTGAAATTGAGGACAATATGTATTTTTTCCAAGTTTATTGCTGGATGGTGCAACTTACTAACAACCAGAGATCCTATTATACTAGTGCTGTCTACCAACATTTTTGTAAACCTATATCACGCATTCTAGAGACTTCCAGTGATATTTGCATATCAACATAGATATTAGTTCAAAGGAAGTAGCCTGGGTTCTATTAATTTCTCCATAATCAAATAGTACAAGACTTACAAAATTTTAATCTCAACTGGCCTAAACTACTTCTATAAGTCATTGCAACTCATACAATTTCTAACGTTTATAACGATAGTTCAATAAATCCTAACTGAGAACATCACAGTGACTAGTTACAGTGCTGCGAGCAAGTTTAACTCCAAAGGCCTTGGTTTTCAAGTTCGCATTGTGTACCCACAGGCTGTAGGGGGAGCTCCTTAAAGAAAGCAAAGCAGCATGCTGATGTAAGAAAAACAACAGTTAGCCTACTCCATGTTACAAAGTGACAAAGTGAGGTCATAAAACGTCTGTTAAACCGAGAAACATTATAGCCTAAATTGAGAGAGAAAAAAATCACTTTCCGAACCATACTAACCAGCTCCATTCTGCAGGCAGCATATATTGTACTTAGATTAGGCTACAATATGGACACAGACACATACCCTTATTCATAAATATACGACGTTTTGGTGAAAGAAAAAACACATTTAAGATGATAAAGGTTGCTGGGTAAAATTACTTTCTGCAGGCATACGGCCTAAGCAAAATCATTTTTTTTTGTTTCACAATGACGTACTTCCGATTCAGAGTTTTTCTTCCGAGTTTTATGACCTTGCGTCATTTCTGTCAGAACCCTCTGGAAGCAGTACAGGGCGAAGCGTCTGATTTAAGCAAGTTGTCAGTAAGTGAGTTTTGTAACGTAAGACTGTAACCATGCAGTTCTCTCGCATGGTCATGCTCTGGTGTGAAATATAAATGAAAAACCGTTTGACAATGACTGTGTTTTGTTAGAGTTACAAAATAGCTAGGCTTTAGTGCGTAGCTTGTTAGCATGCTAACATTACGTATCGGTGTTTTCTCTTTCCAAGTCAGCGTTAGGCCTAGAGTTAGGCTATGAGTTTTTTTTAATGAAGGGGATCTAACTACCAAAATTGATCTGAAACAGGTTCAAAAATATGTTTACGTTAATATGTAGATGCACCCCATAGCCAGCATGATATTGTCAATGTGAAATGCAAGCTAGCACATGAGTGTAATTTGAAATGAAATAACTGTGGCCACATTTTCTTCCTTCAATGCAGTTTAGTTAAATGTGAAGACACGTGTAACATAGTCTTGGTTAGGTAGTTATATATATCCAAATGTGTTACAGCTGTATGTCAGACACTAACGAAAGCTGTTGCATGGTTCTTGCGTCACCCTGCAAACCTGTGACGCAAGGTGTCATAATTGTTAAGGTCGGTAAAACACGTTCTGTGGAAAATGTATATATTTTCTGTTACTTTATATAGGAGTCAAAATCATATAAGGGTCATCATGCTGGTGGCGAGGCTAGTATGCCTGCGGACAGCCCCAGTGATTGGGTTGCGCTCGGCGTTGGCGCAGGGGTCACCGATTCTGAAGACGTCTGTAACCAAAACATATCAACCATTAGTGAACCAAAGTCAGGTAAACCACTGCCTTTTCTCCTTGTCCCTTGAGATTTGAAATGTGGGGCAGGCCACTCTTCATATTGTCTGACATATTAACTTGTGGAATTCTAATGAATTGAAAAGCATATTCTATCTGTTATCAAACGTGTGGTCTGTTGGTAAAACTTATTGACTGCATATTGTTTACTATTATATGCTTTCTATGTTGGATCAATTGACGTGATGTCTAAAGACATTTTAGATGACAAGGTAGGCTAATAAATTTAAGGTGTCACTTTGATCTTGGAACTGTAAAAATGCTTTTATTTTATTAGAGCTACGCAAACAGAGCCAGGTTTGGATTCCGTCGTGCAAAGACTTCAAAAGAACAACTCCATGAAGCAGCATTTGAACCAGCTACCGACACTGCCATCAAAAGTAATTAATTGAATGCAGTAATTAAAATTGGCTGCAAATGTTTATGGAGAATTAATGCAGTTGTAAATGTAATGTGAATACAGATTGGGTTCAGATTAACTTCATGCTACCTCTACATACACATTAGGACTTATGGAATTAGCATCCCTGCAAATTGTGTTTGCAAATTGTTTTATGAGTACTTACTGTAAATTAATTTTCAAATGGAATATCTTCTTTTCAATTGTAACCATTCATACTTGTATTTTTCTCTCTCTCTCTCTTCTTCTCTTTCTCTCTGTGTACAAGTTGACAATATGGGAAGAATGGTGTTGGCTGGAGGAGCAGCAGTGGGTTTGGGTGCCCTGTGCTACTATGGACTGGGAATGTCTAATGAAATAGGTGCTATTGAGAAGGCTGTGTAAGTCCTGTTCTCCCTGACGTGCAGAAATTGATTTCTTAAAATGTATTTTCCAAACACAACACAAGTTAGTTTAGCAGTAAGTATACGATTTGCTGACACATAAACCCTAACCCTAACCCTAGGCCCACTATGCAACATTTTTCATTTAATTAATCCGTTTCATACTGTCTAGGATGTTAAAATTAGTCATTACACGGCAAACGAACGGTGTAGAATGGGCCAACGTGGCCGATAGCGGTAGATACAGCACTTGCAATGTTCAGCAGCGCGGTCCGCCTCCAATAGAATGCAGTGCAATACAATGCAATACAGCAGTCTTTAGAGGGAGCTCGTGAGAGAGGAAAACAGAATGATGCTTAGCCCCGGTTTAAAGGAGAGTGGTGAAATGAATTATTGTGTAATATGCAGGTTGACCTATATTAATGAATGCAACATTCTCATATGACATACAGATTGTTAAAGTCAAACCTTCTAATGTATGTTTTGGCAGCATCTGGCCCCAGTATGTGAAGGACCGCATCCACTCCACCTACATGTACTTTGCAGGCAGTGTGGGAATGACGGCGCTGTCTGCTGTGGCCGTGAGCAGAACCCCGGCACTGCTGGGCCTCATGATGAGAGGCTCTTGGCTGGTAAACCTCTGCTTCTATTTTTGTTCCATGGCACTGTGTCATAGCCAACTCTTTGCCATCTCTAGTCAGTGCTTAGCCTGGTTTCACCAGACTCACAGAGCCTGGCTTCTCTTAATTGGAGTGTTTCCAATTCTTAACCTCAGAATGGGATCGTCTTAACTTATTTGTTCAGCCCAACTTCTCGCACTGTGGAGTGACCCTGTCTTGCATCAGACCTTTGCAAACTACACAGTAAATAACAGATGTAGTGAGCAGGAGTCAAAGTAGTTTCAGGTTCCTGTCATACATTGTCATACAAAATTGTCAAAATTGTCATACATGAATGAACTTTGTTATGAAATTCATCTGGGCCTGTTATGTGACTCCTTCTCTTTCCCATTTTTGAGAACATTAGTAGAGAGTCTTCTGAGTGTGTTTTTCTGTGCTGCCTTGCCAGTCTAGTTAGGGTTTTCACATTCAGTAGGTTTTGGTGATAAATTGCAATAAATAAATGCCATTTTTTCAGTTTGCACCGGAAAAAAAGGCTGACTGGATTAAATAGGTCCACCTTATAATTAACGAATAATTGAAGTGATTGCCTTGCCTCTAATTACAATACCTGTTCCTGTGTTTCTTTGTGTGTTCCTATGTTTTTATAAAGTTGACACGTGTCAAATGTGCTTATTCAGCGTAACATCTGTGTGAATGTACCAATTACCAGACGTAATTGACCGCATTCTCACAGGGAATCAGTCTGGTCAAAGTACAAAACATTGATTACAATTACATTAATGGTAAACCTTCAGAAGTATTGATGGCGTTCTCTGTCTTCAGGCAATCGGTGCAACATTTGCAGCCATGATTGGAGCTGGGATGCTGGTGAGGAGCATCTCCTATGAGCACAGTCCTATGCCTAAACATTTGGCCTGGATGTTGCATGCAGGTATGCTGCTGATGGTATTGCTCAATGTGTAATGACCTGTTGAGACGAGGCTTTCTAATCCACTGTTAGACCGCAGTACTCTAGTCAGCCTCTAGAGGTCAGTAAAGGAAAAGGCAATGCAATACAAAACATTGTATTATAGAAAGTGTACACAGTAACCTTTTCTTTTAGTGTTTTGAGTGGTTGAATGACTTGTGTCTACATGCATTGTTATATTAATTCAAGGGCATTCTGTGCTTGGTGACAGTTCACAATCCTACTTATCAGAATAGACTAGTGTAACTTAAAACAAGCATCTTGCACAGAGAATGTAAATTAGTCGTGTGACTGGATGAAAGGAAATTTGGAAATAGAAGCCTATTTTAGATTATGAATTCAGATGTATGAGATGTGGAATGTGTCCAGAAGTGTTGCATGTACTCTATTGCTATGTGTTACTGTTGACTGATGGTGGCATGTGTTTGTTTTAATGGCAGGTGTGATGGGTGCTGTGGTGGCTCCCTTGACTCTGCTGGGCGGTCCCCTGATGATGCGGGCAGCCTGGTACACGGCGGGCATCGTAGGTGGCCTCTCCACAGTTGCCATGTGTGCCCCTAGTGAGAAGTTCCTGAACATGGGTGGCCCCCTGGCGGTGGGCTTCGGGGTGGTCTTTGCATCTTCCCTAGGCTCAATGTTCCTGCCCCCCACCTCTGCGTTTGGAGCAGGCCTGTACTCAGTGGCCGTGTACGGAGGTCTGGTGCTCTTCAGCATGTTCCTCCTCTACGACACGCAAAAGGTCATCAAACGCGCAGAGACCCACCCACTGTACGGCGTGCAGAAATACGACCCCATCAATGCGTGAGTCTCGTCTTCGTCCTTCTCGCTATTTTTGCAATGTGCTGAAAGTAAAATACAATGCCTTTCAATCTGGTAAGCACATTACAACACAGATAAAAAACATACTGAATCCTAATCTGCCTGTGCTTTCTCTTCTCCACTGGTGTGTTTAGGTGCATGGGCATCTACATGGACACCCTGAACATCTTCATGAGGCTGGTGATGATTCTGTCAGGAGGGGGCAACCGCAGGAAGTGAAGCCACTCCTGAGATCCCTTACGAACCACAGAGGCTCCCAGTGGCCTCTGAGCACTTAGATCTTACTGTCGAACCAACAGACACGCATACACCTTAATGCCAGAGATTCTCTTTTGCTCATACACACTTAGACCAATAAAACAATGACAGTATGAGTGTGATCTGAAATGATGTAGGGTGGGGTTTTGGGCCAGTGTCACATCATTGCCACAGGTGTAAATAGGGAAGTTGAAATGGCCTGGTTCTGTGTTTTGCTCTTGTTTTATAAGTGTTGAAAGGTGGCCTATTTTATGTGATTACTATGAACCTGAGATGAGGGGATTGGAATCCTAGTGTCTTTACAAACAAAATCAGCCCAGCTCTTGTACTGACAAACCCTTTTATTTTGCTATTTATTTAAGCTCACCGATCGGAAGTCATATTAATGAAAGGAATATCAATTGTTATCAAAATGCCATTTGTTTCACTGTGAAATACACAGCATAAGGTGGCACTTGCAATGATGTGACATTTTGTAAAATAGTAGTGAATTGCCAGCATAGTTTATTTGTTAATATCAATAAAAAGATACATTGGACTGACTAATTCTTTTCTTTTTTTTAAAGTCTTGATGCAACAAAACCCTGTCAAGAACTTTTGCATTGATTTTACAAGAATACATGTTAATCTTTTTGATAAACTATCAGTCCAACTCCAATTGGATTGATTTGGTTTGGGTTTTACTTGATGACATTACAGATTGTTTAGAATTAATTATAAAAGCTAATCTATATTTTCAATATGTCCCAAATGGGCTTAATGATTATTACTCTTTAAAGTTAGGATCCATGATTCAGCAAAAAAAAAATCCTTTTGAAAGTTTTACGGATTAGATTGGTAAATGACAAGCATCTTAGTCATATTTTTTATTTGTGTTTGCAGTCATCAGACGATTTATAATTTGACATGATTTTAGGCCTTCCATGAGTTTGGAATCAAGCCATATAAATGATATATTTTACATATTTTTCTTTACTAAACAACTACAGTTGGTTCTTTGATTCAGCCTTCTTAGGCTGCTTTGAGATGCAGTTCATAATTAAGTAATTTAGCATTTTTTGCCTGGTTGGACATCATCGACAATCATTCAACAATGTTAAATCAGCAATAATGCGCAGGGAACAGGCTTGGGTCTTTTAGTGGTTTGAAAGTCTTACATTTGAGAGGGAATGCAGCATTGATATTATAAACCCTGACAGACCATTAGCACACATAGACCATTAACACATAGAGAGTCACTCACAGCCCATCTGTTTTTTTTTTTAGCAAATCCCACTCACATGGATTATAATCCCAAGAGAACAGAGCAGAGGACATCGTGGCAGAAACACAGTCGTGGGTTCATTTGCCAGGTACACACCCCCTAGACCTCCCTTTTGTAAACACACCATTCCTTCGGAAATAACAAGGGTGTAGCAAAGGAGAGTTAAGCAGTTGAGAAGAAAGAAAATAAAATTTAGAGATCCACTTCTCAAATAGCTAGATGTGTGTGTGTTTGTTTGTGACTATATGTGTGTACTGTTTTTTTATTGGTTTATTTATTTTTTTGGTGCCCTCTCTGCCTCGCTGTCCCTAAGCAATGGGGTTGAAATGTTCCACCTACTATTTCCCTATAGGGCTGCCTCTATGCCTCACGCCAGATGACAAAAGATTATGGACGTAATCCTCTTGTCCACCATCTGCCCTTTTCCTCTGAAGCGCGCCGGGGCCCAAAGCTGGACGCTGGCAGCAGATGCTCCCAGCTGTGGGCCTTAGGCAGGTGCCTCATTAAAAATATACATGTGCCTGGTGCCATGAGACCCTAATCAGAACCGCTCCCACTAAAATCACTGTAATGGTGGAGTTTGGTGGATGTAAGGTGTAGATCCTGTGGGTGAAGGCAGAAGTAATGGAGTGGGCTGGAAGGTGAATGGGCTGTTTGTGTACATGTGTGTGTGTTTTATGTCCATGCTGTACATGTAAATGCCAAATGATTACCAGAATTACCAATATCTAGAATTTGGGTCAGTATGGAAGGTGTCAGTGATTAATGTTCATAAGGTCACAACAGTGTTTGAAAGTTGTGTGAAAGTTCAATATACTGTTCAGTGTCAACACAATGATCTTCATCATGTTGACCTGATAACTGAGACAGATCACTCTTTAGCCAGTTTCATTTAGTCTCTAGAAGGTGTGGAAGGTATTGCACTGCAAACCTGCCTTGTGGACACATTTAAGTGAGGTGATGCATGCCAATACAACAACAGCATACCACAAGAATCTCCTCACAGAACCTCTGGGAAAATATCACATTCTGGACATCAAACAGTATTCTTGTCAGTAAAAATGCAATAATTATGCTCTCTACTTCCTCTCTCTGTGCTCCTATCATGTGGGTGTGTGTTTTTGAAACAGTGTGAATGAAAGCGACACAAATCTGCTTAGCGTTGTCTGTTGTGATCGGTTTAAAAAGTGGAAATTGTACTAGCTTACAAGAATACATTCAGATTCAGGCCAGTGATATTTATATCAGGATTTGATTTTACAAACCATTTAAAAGCACATGATAATCAGAAGTGACAAAAATCTTACGCATGCCGGGGTAAGCAGGCGCCAGAGGTTTCATTTTCACGTTCAGATGATGTGCTGCTGGCTCACATGATGCCCTTGCCCTGTCCAAACTAATCTACACACTCCATACAGACAACACAACACGCAAGGCCACAGCTGGCACTACAGTCAGGCAGTCCACGACTCCCAAGAGATTGTTTTGTCGGCCAACTGGAAGTTGTCACTAGTTGGACAATTGGATTTTGATAACAGACAAAGCCATAGCCTTGCTTCCCTCTTGATTGTTAGATTTGAATGACAGACAAAAGCAGACACTGTTGAATCCTCTTGATTGTAAAATTTGGATGACAAAGGAACACATTTGCTTTTTGAGACTTCTGACCAGTGTTCATGGAGAAAGGGAGAAGTGATAACTGAAAGATGTCAACATAAATGTATCTTACAAGCAAAATGTTACATATCATGAACTAAAAAGGACTGTTAATGGCACACCTTGTATGCACATAAATTCTGTGGTGTGCATCTCAATGCTCAAATTAAGACTTTCAACATTCAAAATTATACTGGCTTTTGACATCCATTTAACATTATTTACTCTCACTCAATAGTTCATTAGTCCATTGCTGGATCAAATGTCATATGTTAGACACGAAAAGAAAAGCTAAATACTAAAATAGTATAAATACTAAAATGCTGCATTATAGGCATACTGCATAATGCAATGTTGTTTGACAAGAAAATGTTACAATATTGCAAAAAAATATTGTTTTTTTTCCTGTCAAGCAATGCAGTTTCTTGTTCAAGATTCCAGACTCAAAGGCCACTGTGGGTCTACGCGGTAATTTCCAGACACGCCAGACTTTCTCATCAAAATGCAGACCATTTGATAGCGCTAGGACAGGCCATCATCTAGATTTCTAAATTAGATTTTAGGCTATTTTAGGCTATTTTAGACTGTTGGAGGTTGGGTACTGAGTATCTCCAAAGCTTACAACGGTGTTGGTAACTTCAAACAATTCCCAGAATGCACCATTTTCATTTTTTACAGTCTGGCGTTTACTAGTTTATTCACCTATTCCAAGGCCTGTCTTTGTGTGCTTAAATGATGCACTAGCACTCTAGCCTTTTTTGTATGTGATAACATGAAAAGGATGGTGTGTGAAAGCTAATGTGCGTCACTGTTGCGTTAGACCTTACACTCAACCTATGAAAGCGCTCTGCAAAAGGTCCTCTGCAAGTTGGAGCTGAGCGCTGAGGTGAGATGGTGGTATTATGGGTCACGTGAGCAGGCCCGGGACTGCGTGAATCAGATTCTCAGCCGCATCGTCTGTAGGGAGTTTGCTCAGTTGACTAATTTTTACGAAGACTGTTGCCGTGGTTTGCCATGCGCCACTGTGTCTCCCCTGAGGTGGCGAGAAACGTCAGCACAACACAAGATGGGCTTTGAAGGAGATTCGCTGATATATTGACTCTGTGTGAGAAAGATGAGACCAGATGTCTGTCAGAGGAACTCGCGATGCTGTTATATGACTCATTTCTTTTTTAAACTTTGTGTTGCTCTGAACAGGAACGGTTCAGATGGGATTTCTTTGAACAACTTTATCCAGTGTCCAAACGAGTCATTTACTCATCTTAGTAACATATAGGCCACATATTTATTTTCCAAATGTAATGCGTGTTTACTCTCAGATGTTTTTAATGGCCTTCAAATACGCTTAAATATGTATGTTTTATCTTCCAAAAAGCTACTAAATAATGCCTACACTTAAAGCCTCTGTGCCATTAAGTGTAGCCCATGTGAGGAACAGATGATAGCTGATTCTTTTTCTCCAGAGAGATTTCTTTTGCTTAATCATAGTTGATTGACTTGTCCACTCATGCTTTTAAAGTCAGATTTGAGTAAGATCTTCTCAAAGCCTGGCAAATTACTTCATTTGCTTTCAGCATGTCATGGATTTTTTTTTTTTTTAAGTCTGGTACAGTTGGTAATGTGTGCAGCATGTTCATACATGTGACAAGTTTGTTTTTGGGGAATTGCATACTTGGCCTTGCATTCAGAATGCATTTGTAATCTTTCAGGATTTAAAATTGATTTTTTTTTTCAGTCGGTTCACTTAAATATCTATTAGGTGAGTCTCAATGAGCTTTGGAGCTTGTGCCCACCCACCCAAGAGTGTGCGAACAGTATTTTTTTTTTTTTTAAATAATTAAACCTGGCGCTGGTGATATTTTTATAAGAGGAGACCACCAGCCATCTTGTTCTTTGATAGTAGCCACCAATTTCTGTCAATTGCTGTTGTGGTTACCAGTTAGGAGTAATGGTAATTAAGTGGACATAAACTAAATATAATCAAAATAAATTAATAGGACTGAGTTGCACTTACATGTAGAACCTGCATGTTGAAGTTTCCAAGTGTTGCTGCAAAGTCGGGCATGACAGTACAGTATGCCAAATGACACCATTTGGGCCTGAGTTGTCTTCACCTCCCTCTAAACCTTTTGCCCCAGAGCATCTACTTATACCACCTCAGCAGATCAAGCTGTCAGTATGGTATGAGTGCTCTACACCTGTGTGTGTGTGTGTGTGCGCGCGCAAGTGTGTGTCTGCGGCCCTTGTGCGAGGTGAAAATCTCAGGCCCTGGAGACTGAGGCCAGGCACGCATAGCTTAGCCCTGTCCTGTTCTCACCAGGTGACAGGAGGGCAAACGTAGGTCTACTCCATGTGAGTGTAAAAGGCAGGGGTAGCACAAGATAAGAGATGGTGGGCTAGGTTGGTTGAAGACCATCGAGGCTACTGAATGTGACTAACTTCCTATAGGGATATTTACAGCAGCAGATTTAACTAACTTCAAATGATATTTGAACTTGAATAATAGGCATAGGCTTCCCATACAGGCTAAACACCACCTCCCCATATTTTCTCAATGTCCTTGCAATGTAACATCAAAGTTACCAACACAACACTCAGTTATCATTGACATGTCTTTGGATAAATGGAACATTGGACCTATCAGATAAATGAGATTTCTGCAAAGACTTGCTGGTGACCTAGTAGTTCATGCAAGCATTAAGCTTTCATAATTTAAACATGAGCACAGAATGACTTTATATATTTCATATGCAATAAAAAAAGCAGCAAATTGTGCAGTCTATAGTTACAAGTCAAGTGAGGTGGGAAGACAGACCTATGCATTTGCCCTGATGCGTTGTCACTTTAATTAAGTACTGACATTTATTTTTAGCCTTCTACTATGCCTTGGCTAATCCCTTGATTGCAAAGTTTGAAATATCTGTTCTACGACAACCCATTTTGTCCAAAAGCTCCGACCATGCAACAAAAAAGACACAGGTGGCTTGTGAGTCACAGGTTCCTGATCCATGCCCTAGAAAGTAGAACTATCATTTGTGCATTATTTTAATTTTCTGAAATTTTGGCCAGTAGAGATTTTATGGATACATTAGGTTGAAGAAAACAGTTTGCAGTAATCATCTGATAGCCTATCACCTAGTGACTGTGGACGCACGCATTTACGTGGTGCAAATTGCATGTACAGGCATTAAAAACGTTTTATTTTTGGTCATCACCAACACCCCCTCCCCTCCCCTCCCCTCCCGCAACAGTGTCCCAGTTTTCCACAATTCAGATATGGCAACCCTGTTTGTTTTTGTTGTATCTGACAATTACTATCTAATTAGTCAAGTCTAATTAGTCAGCCGAATTGATTTTAAAATACTTCTCCTAACATACAAAGCCTGCATATATTAAAGACCTACTTGTTCCCTACCACCCTTCTAGACCCCTAAGGTCACAAAATGCTGGTTTCCTAGTAACTGCTAGAATATCAAAATCCACAATAGGAGGAAGAGCATTCTGCCATTGTGCGCCTGTCCTGTGGAACAAGCTCCCCTCTAACATTCGCCAAGCGGACACTCTCCACACCTTTAAGTCTAGACTCAAAACTTTTCTATTTACTGACCCCTTTAGTTAGGGATGGTGTATGGTAAGCCACACCTCCTCAAGGTATTATTGGAAAGGACTGCCTCTGCTGTAAGCTCCCGTCCAGGGCTTGGTGGCCACTTACCATTCCTTTGGTGGTGTTGGCTTGTTATACATCATACCTTAGTTATGCTGCTATAGATTAATGCCGCCACAAACCACCCATCTGTTAAGCCGTACAATTTTCACTCTTTCTCCTCCTCTCTCTTTCCTCTCCACTTCTTTCTCTTTCATCACTTAGCGAACATCTATACATGGTTGCAATATAACTCACATTGTCTGAAATCTGATGGAGACTGTTCTAACTCATCTCCTCTCTGACTTTCCATGCCATTACCACCCTGCTGTGAGTCATCACTGCCTTCTACTGCCTGCACCTCTTGCCTCCTGGGTACCCAACCAACCCCACCGAACATGCCATCCTGCTGAGGACCTTCTTCCAACGTTTGATCCGGCGGCACTCCTGAATGATCCTCAACCCACTCTGCGGTCCTTGCCACTGCCTCCCTGCTGAGGGTCACCCCTGCCTTCCAC
This sequence comes from Limnothrissa miodon, assembly GCA_017657215.1. NCBI lineage: Eukaryota > Metazoa > Chordata > Actinopteri > Clupeiformes > Clupeidae > Limnothrissa > Limnothrissa miodon. The sequence goes on along the minus strand of JAGFZM010000161.1, from coordinate 432,995 downwards.
TGCCTGATCCTGCATCTCTAGCTTCCTGGGCGGGCTGACTTCAGCTCCACAGACGACCCTGACATGATTGATACAGCCTCCAGCTGAACCCTGGCTTGACTGCACCTAATGACATGGGACTATATCCTGGGATTATAATGGGACTCCTATATTACTTTATTTATACCACAATTTTCTTATAATGTGTACCTAATGGAATAATAGTGGACTAATCACCATCTGAGAGACTGAAAACCTGCCCTAGTTGGACTAGCCCCTTGAGCCGTCGGAACTGCCCAAGGTTTCTTCCTTTACCATAACAAGTAAATACCAAAAACGCTGATAGGGAGTTTTTCCTTGCCCCTGTTGCTCATTGGGCCTCTTTGTGTTAAGTGCTTTGAGATATGCCTTTTGTAAAAATGCGCTATATAAATAAAACTGAATTGAATTGAATTAATTAGTTTTCAGGTTTTCTCTACAATGTATTTAGTGGCAAAAACTAGAGAGTCAATAAACCCAATGCATAAGAAAATAGTTAGAACATTTTGATTGAGAAGCAGATAATGATCATACACATTCATAAAGCAACAGATCATGTCACAGAGGCATTTCCTGCTTTTAATTCCCAAACAGAAATTCATGATCAAAGATACTGTAGTTCGCCTTTAACTATTAACACTTTAAGTAACCTTTCACCACTCTTTCTGATATCCGTTTTGGGCTCCTTCATATTAATTTATGACGGTTGGATAAACACAAATGTTATGGCCACCAGAGAGTAGGTGTAGTAGGAAGTGCAGTTTTAAGGTTTTACAACCCTTATAGTTTCTCTCTGGTCTCAGAATCTTTATCAGCATTTCCTAACCAGATTTAATCACATTCATTTACAACACATACAGTTTAGCAGTAGCTATTATCACTTTTGCTGTTGTAATGTACCATTCTCCCATGCCAACAAAGTAGTCAGTAAATTGTGTCAGCTATTCAAATAGCTGCATATATCCTCCATTGAGCCCGCTATCTTGTGAGCACTAAAAGAGTGTTTTTGTGGCACAGTAATGATGAATGAAAGATCTTTGATATTGTTCCAATTTTAATAGCTTGATGGTGATTAATAAGGTGGTATGGAGTAGCCTGTTAAAGAAAAAAAACAGGAATATATTTAGATAATTTAACATTTCCTTGTGCATATGTTCCAAGTCTGCTCAACAAACCATTAAACCCTGGAGTAGAACTGGGAAATCTAGTAAGATGGATAGCATGTCTTATACTGATCCTTTTAGTTAGCCATCCCATCAATGCAATTAAGAGAATAGGACGGTTGCCATCTAAATAGGATTATGGCAAATCGTAATAGGGCAGTTGCTGCTTTAACTTTTTTTCTTGTAAAAATACTTGGAAAACAAATTGCATATGCTAACTAAGAGTCATGTCACAGGGTCAGAAAGGCAGTATCATATTGGAACACATTGCCTGTAGTTAGAAGGTTAGGTTATTAGTGTGTGCTATTTTTGCTTGTCTACCTTTTTAATTACTTCATGAGGTGCCGAGAGTGATTCAGTTCTGGGTGGATAGGATCTGAATCTATGTGTGGTGGAGAAACAGATGACTGAGGTGTGTGTGTGTCTGTGTGTGTGTGTGTGTGTGTGTCTGTGTGTCTGTGTGCATGTGCAGTTGGCTGAGGATGCGTCACGGGATTAGGAGGCTGAGAAACTCCTCCAGCTCCTTACACTCCTGCAGAAGAGCACGGTTCCTCCACGGCTGGTGCACAGTGTGAGCGTCTGCTATAGCTGTGGTACGCGCCTTAACCCCACTCCTCCGCATGCGACTCCCAGCCCACTCCTCTCCACCAGGATGACCAGGGCTGGGGTTCCTCTGCTCCTCGTCGTGATCCACCTCTCCCTGGGTGAGTGGGGCCCTTCATGGCCGTTTGTTTGTGTGTGATCTGTGCAGGGGGGGAAGTGGGTGTCTCCAGGACAAGCATGCACTGATTGCCTTGGTTAATCCTCTCAGCGTAATGAGAAAGCTACCGGGGAGGGTCTCTATTTGAGCATTACTACAACTGTTCTTTAACACTACTTTTATGCTTTCCTTCTTGTCCTCTTCTCTTTCACCTGTTTCACCTGCTCCTATAGCAAGTGAGTGCTGCTTGCATTAAAATGGGGCTTTGCACTCCTCAATTTTTAATGCTTGATGTCTCATGCTCACTTGTGCTGAACTGAGATTACATCATTACACACTCTATGAACAGATATTATTATTGCACTTTACATTGCATTGTATTTAATGTCCAGTGCTGGAGACATAAGTCAGTAGTTTAATTTCAAGATAATGTATAGAAATGTAGCACAAGTTACCGCATCTTTATCTACATGACATGCCTAAGAATAATTCTATCATAATCTGTTGATATTTAATTAGATCATTTGACATGTGGTAACAACAGATTTCATTCATTTCGTGTTTCAGGGCATTCAGATTATGCTCCATATTTTTATGACAATGGGCCAGACAGCCTCAATGGAAATATGGCTTTGTTCAGCTTGTCAGAGGATACACCTGTGGGTGAGTGTTCATGACAGCCTTGTGGAAGATGGAGGGCATCAAGTCTGAATTATGTTTATTTATTCAGTGTGATTCTATACAGGTGGTTGGGATGCTTGTTTTTCATCTGTGATGTATATGTATGTCTTGTATGTTGTTTAATTGTGTACATGAAAGAGCTACATCCTGAAAGGTGGGAGGTGGGACGAGTGGAGAGAATAAAAAGGGGAAAAGAGAGGTGGGGAGAAAAAGGGAGAGAAGATTGATAGAGCTGGCTGGATAAGGTGTAGAGTTAGAGGTGTGGGGGTACGGAGGTGGAGATTAGCTCCAGCCGTGTGGCTGTATAGCTGTGGCTATGGCTGCAGCTGGTGCTCAGGATATCACAACTTGGGCTAGGACTACGACTGTGTCTGGTCTAGACCTGGGGCTGGGGCTGGTGCTAGGTCTCTGCCTAGGTCTGGGACTGGGTCTAGGGCTGTGGCTGTTGTTGTTGGCTAGGGGGCTGTGGCTATGGCTGTGCTTTAGGTGCGCTGCTGTGCTGATAAGAGTGCTGATCAGATGAGCAGATCCAGTAATGCCCTTCATACTGAGTGACGCACAAGCCTGCTTAATAGCAAGGACACAGACAGAACTCCCAGCTCAAGCTGTAATTATTTCCCACCAGAAATGAATGTGGGTTGTTAAAAAGGAGATGGTGGTTGAGTGAGAAAGATTTCTTAGCTGCATCAAGCTTACACACTGTTTTTATTTGTATTTTACTAATTTGTTTTTATTTTATTATGTGCCTGATGCTTACAGCAATCAGTTTCTTCAAAGCCAGTCTCCCTTTAACTCAGGGTTAACTAGTTTTCTCAGGAACACAACAAGAGATGCAAAGAAACTTACCCACAACCTTTTAGGCTACTAGGATGTTATTGTTTGATATCCATTGTCATCATGTCACTGTTCCTGCCTAGTGTTCTGTGTTCCTCGCTCCCATTAGTAAAAGACATTGTTTGTTGTTTTTTGTGATGTCCAGGCACACAGGTGTACGTGCTTAATGGCACTGACTCAGAAGGTGACCCTGTGCGCTACGGCGTGGCCTTCGAAAAAGGCACTAAGGAGTACTTCAAAGTTGACCCCAAGTCAGGCAATGTGACTCTTGTCTTGGAGTTAAACCGAGAGGTATGTTCAGTGAAGAGGAGATGAGAACATGAGACGTGAGCTGTCTAACGGCTTTGCCTGACTGCCAACTGACTTCTGAAATTTGTTGTCTGTTTTTGTGCTCAGCTTCAAGATGAGATAGCAGTTCTTGTCAGTATTACAGATGGAAGGAATAAGGTGAGACAGGAGTGTACAAAGAAATCTTTTTCACTGCAGTTATTTTTTTATATTTATTGTTTATTTGATTGGTTTTGGTGTTGTATTTATAGACAAACTGTGGACAGACGGGCTTCTATTAGACGACCCGTAAAGAAAATAAAAACATTAATATTAAGGAAGTTAAATGAATAATGAAAAAAGACCACATGGCAGAGAACAAAGAAAACATCTGTTCTCAGTGATCAACCTAAAGCCTGTTTTCTAGGTGGTGGAGAAAGTAAGAGTGTTTGTCACAGATGCCAACGATGAACCTCCTGAATTTCTCAACTTACCATTCATAGTGGACGTCCCCGAGGTTAGTATGAGAAGCATAGCACAAAATTATTTTTTTTTCTTCTGACAGTCAAATGTCAATGGATAGGTTACACCAGGGATCCCAGTTTATCAGATTCAAGGTGCATGAGAAGTACCTGACTTTTCCAAACATGCCTGCAAAGTTTATGTTTTCATTACAGATTTGTTGTTGAGAGTGATTATTTAATAACTGACTGTGTGTCTGTCTGTTGGTTTGTTTTGAGTGTGAGTGTGTGTGGGTGGGTGGTAGTAATAATCTGACAATGGACTTCTATGACAATGGACCCATAATTCAGTTCAGTTTGAAGATGAATAGAATTCCAAATAGGCGCACATGTCCCCTCACTGTCCATTTTCTGCATTTAGGACACCCCTGAGGGCACGAGTCTCTATAAGGTCGAGGCTGTTGATCGGGACTTGGGATCTGGAGGCAGCGTCAGCTACTTTCTACAGGTGAACCAGCTATTCCCTGAGCCCCTGACGGGTCTAAATAACTGTTGAAGTATGTGAGTGTGTGACTTCAACTAGTGCTAAACCGCTTCATCCAAATACAAAAAAGTGTAATAGTGTGAACAGAGGCAATTGTGCCTTAGTATGGGGGGGGGGGGATTTATTTCAGTGTTCACAGTGAGTGCAGTTAGAAAATGTGACGCTACCTCAGTGGATTAAATTTCAATAACATTTGTAAGGTACTGAGGGCTAAGCTGCAGCTTAGGTCTGTCTTTGGCTGGTGCTGGGCAGGGGCAAGCGCAGTTCACGTGGCAACGGTGACTCACTCACACACTCGGAGACTGAGGGGATTTCCTGGCACATTCAACAACAGCCATTTTCAGAACATACCTTTCCCAGAACATACCCAGAACATACTTTTGCTCGCAATGAGAAAGCAAAGATAGTGACGGGTATAAAGCCTGGGAGGGGGAGAGGGAGACCATATGAGAGAGGGTGAACATATTAGATGAATTGGAAGTGAAAGCAAAGGTTTATTTGAAGATCAAATGTCTCCTATGGATGATTTGAACTAGTCTGAAAAAATCATCAAAACACTGCTTATACTAATTATACTTATATATCGCTCTCTCACCCCACTTCATATCCTCCATTCCTCTCTCTTTCTTGCTCTTTCTTTCTTTCTTTCTCTCTCTAACACTCTCTCACACACACTCTTTCTTTTTTCTCCCTAACCACAGAGCTCCTCCACTACTAAGTTTACCATAGACAGCCACAGTGGGATCCTGCGCATAAGACCTGGTGAGAAGCTGGACTATGAAACCACCAGGACTCACTTCATCACAGTTGTGGCCAAGGTAAGACTCATTCTTAACTCTCTCGCTCTCTCTCTCCCCTGCTGTGTCCTGAGGTTAGGGGTCAAAGGTTAATGCCCTCTCCCAGTCGCCCCTCAGTGGCAGGACTTACGTCACCACCACCACTGGCTACAAGGATTTAATGACGATTTAATACCATGGATTAGATAGTATATTGAAGTATCAGACTAAAAAATCTAATTTAGTTTGAAAATAATTACATTATAGAGCACATACGTCCATATGTGTCTAGAGTAATTTAAAGATGTCGTTGCAGAGTTGTGTTCCCATTGGTCAGAGGCTTAGTGTGTACAGTCTCCATGACATTATCCCCTATCTAATGAACCCTACGAGCCCATATGTCTCTCTCTTAATCTCCGGCCTCAGGATGGGGGAGGCAAGTATAATGAGAAGTACCAGGTGATGACCTCCACTGCCACCATCACCATCAACGTCTTGGACTCCCAGGACTCTCCTCCAGCCTTCGTGGGAACCCCTTACTTCGGTTACGTCTATGAGGTGTCTGTGCCTGTAAGTAAAACAGTGGTCTGGTCCGAGTCTCACTTTAAAGGTCAATTTCCTCTATACGGATTAAGACTAGTCCAAGACAAAAATAAAACTTCCCTGGAAATTCTTAAAGGAAGCAGTTCTATTCCCAGACTAGACTTTAGTCCATACATTGGAAAACTGGCTGAAAATGGTGCAGATTTTAGTAATCATACTGTATCATAATCATACACATACTGTATACTAACATAAAGGAAAAAATTCATTTTGGAGGCTAAAATGAAAATGGTGTTTCAGGGCTCAGAGATCTTCACAGTGTTGGCCAAAGATGGAGACGAAGGCAACCCTAATCCCATCCACTACTCGTTTGTGAATGGTAAGCATGCAGGTGGCTAGTCACATTAGCAAATGACAGTCAAATTAAAATGCAACACTTTCTGAAGAAGAGAAATGCCCCAAAACTGATTTTATCACTTCTAAGCAGAACAAAAAAGAAGAGCAGTGTAATAAATCTGAGTGTTGTCTTATGAATGTTCTGTTCATTGTATGAATTGTTGCTGGGAACCACAGTGGTATGTTATGGCTAACATGAGGGAGGAATGTGCTTCTACCATACAGGAAGTGAAGGCTATTTTAGCATTAACAGCACCACAGGCTGCATAAGTCTGCTGACCTACCCAGTGCAACTGAGAAATGAGCTCTTTGAACTCAAAGTTAAGGTAAAGTCCATTTAGTTACTATTAAACACTGTCATTTTATTAATATAATAGGACTTAATGTCATACTAAAATGCAATTAGATTCTCTCTCCTAGTTTTACATTATGTGCTTTTGAAACTGGCCTAAACATTAAAACAGCTCAAACATGAATCATATTGTTAAAATAATCTCTATGCCCCCTGTCAGTGTTAGTCAGTACCCCCACCCCACCGTGACAGCGCCCTAGCTTGGAACCTTAGTTTTGTTTTGTGCTGTCTTCTAAAGGCATCTGAGGTGGGACCAGAGAATGAGGAGCTGAGCTATGCGATCACCATGGTGACTGTAAGAGTAGTTGACCTTAACAATCATCCTCCGACATTTTATGGGGAAAATGGTCCCCAAAGTCGTTTTGAGTTGACCATGTACGAGCACCCACCAGAAGGAGAGATTCTTCGAGGCCTAAAGATCACTGTCAATGACTCAGACCAGGTATTGTTTGTGTACTTTCATCTCTTAGTGCATCCAAAAAGAATCCTAATGTTGATAGACAGTTTGATTCTGCCAGTTTGTTAGCTTATAACCTGTATTACTGAGTTTATTGTATTTATCTGAGAAAATCTAAGAAAGTGTTTTTCTCCAGGATGTTGTAATTTGAAGAAACAGCATTGAATCCGTTTATACACATAAACATTGTAATTAGCTTTAAAGTTGGAAAAATTACAGAATTAGTTCCATTCAGTGACGATTAATTATCGTCATGTATCCTAGACTAACAGAAATGAAGGCAAAAGGTAATTTGCACACAATGGGAATAATGGTTATGTCACCCCTGCAGTGCCCCTGAAAGTAAGCAGATTGCTGCTCCATGTTTGGACTTACATAAGCAGAGTGGTTTATTTCTGGCTCTATTAGATATGTTTGCATGAAACAATTAAAGTAATGGAGTCTGGCTTTTAAATGTTCTTCAGTAATAGCTTGTTTTTGTTGATCTGAAAATGAATCTGACAGCCCTCTGACAAGACTTGATCTCAGCAAATCTCTTTAGTTCTTACGGTTTAAATACCTTTTTTGTCTTTTTGTAACAAAGTAAACACAAAGTGTATAATCCAACAAACAAAAAGTGTATAATCCTCTCTGCCTGTTTTTTTTGGGTAATATCTTCTCATTGTTCTATTCCGCAGGGAGCTAATGCTAAGTTTAAACTGAGGCTAGTTGGACCTGGTCGAGTCCTCAGAGTTGTCCCCCAGACGGTCCTCAACGAGGCCCAGGTCACCATCATTGTGGAGAACTCCTCTGCCATTGACTATGAGAAATACCAGTTTATAACTTTTAAGGTGCGTACAAGAATGGCTAAAGACATAGACAGAGAGGCTGTTAGAACAAACATTAGCTACCAGCAGTGGGCAACAAGAGAGAAAAACGTGTTAAACATGTGTTTTAGTTCTTCTTTTACATATTTTCACTCATTATAGGTTGTGTGATTGATATATTAGTTATTATAGTTATGATTCTTACGCTCATATACTTTTTTGGACACGTTTATAATTTAATAAACGTTTCATGAGTTATTTGTGCGTCAGTAATTGAAGTTATTTTAAAATATTTCTGCATTCTCTCCAGCTTCTGGCAGTTGAGATTGACACTCCCGAGAGGTTTAGCGCCACAGCCGACATCATCATCAACCTGCTTGACACCAATGACAACACACCAAAGTTCTCCTCGGAATTCTACATTGCCAGGATTCCTGAGAACTCTCCTGGGGGGTCCAATGTTGTGGCTGTGACGGTATGTTTGGCAGAAATCAGCGCCACAGAGATGAATATCAGACAGTTGGGGCACAGGGTTGCTGTCTTAAAGATACAGTACACGCGCATGTGACTGTGTGTGGGCATTTTGTGCAGTGTGCACCACAACAAATATTCTTTTACGTCAGGGTCCTGGAACCTACCACAGCAACGTTGTCAGTTACAGAAACTTTGGATAGTTTTACCTTCTGTTCTGTGAGCATGGTAACAAAACATGAATGCTTGCACATGTCGCAGTGATGACGTAGTTTCCGTCACTCGCTCAGTGTGCACAACTGTACCTCGGGCCTTAGTGTATGTGTGTGAGAAGGTTACTGGGACACCGACAGTGTCAGCCTCTGAATTCTGATGTATGTCCTTGACTTGTTTAGCCCACCGGATAGGATGCTCACTCAACACAACCACTCTCCCATACTCTCACTGTCAAACACACGCACGCACACACACTCACGCACACACACACAGACAGAGCATTAAACACTTCCAATCAGTAAAATTGACTTTGGTCCATTCACAGCTTGGGTTTGCCGTCTTATATAACAAAGACAGATAATAGGGCAAACTCAATAATTCTGCCAGATGGCCCTCATTCTCGTCCATCTCTAATCTATCAGCCTTCTATTATGGGACATATTTTCAACTACCCTATTTACTATGTTTTTTTCATTCAGTTGCATTTCATCATCTTTGTATCTTACACACACACACACACTAGTTGTATTAGTAGGCCTATGAGTGCTTTTTCTGTTTGCTGCCTGAGCATATGCTTGTTTGTTTTGTTTGTTCCTCAGGCCTCGGATCCGGACTCTGGGCTGTGGGGCGAGGTGAAATACTCTATCTATGGCTCAGGAGCTGATCTGTGAGTATGGAGAGCTCGCTCCTCTCAGCTGCCAGGTCCCAGCATTAGGACCCAGGGCCCCACCCCATCCCCACTGCAGCACCTCATGGCCAGAGACCACTGCCAATTGAGCAGATACCATCACTTACGCAATATCATTCATTCTAATGCACCCATAAATACTCATTCACACAGGGAGGCGAGTGGAAATCCCTGTGACAGCAGAGGGTGACCTTTATGTAAGATTGTGCTCAATACAGCGTTACGGTTAATCGCTGGCTTTTTTCCTAAAATCTGTGAATTAATATGGTCCAGGATTGAGACATACCGGGATGTTTTAAATATCTGTCAGTCATCATCTTTAAAAATACTGGGAATAGGTGTGCATTATGGCGGTGATGAGTAGATGCTGATTGATGGCAAGATTAATTGGTGGCAAGATTCAGTTAATAATGAGGAAAAGGTTTTTGTTTAGGCTGAATGTGACACACCAGTCAGTTAAACTTCAGTCAGCTGTGTCATTTCTTCACTTCTTCAATTATTTCACATCTGGCTGTGAATGTTTCCACATCGTTGGTGTTTTAGCAGAATAGACTGCAGATGTGCGCAGCTGATGCTTGACCTCCTGAAAGACTGAATCAGTCTCAAGCATTGTGTGTACGTGCGTGTGTGTATATGTGCACACGTGTTTGTTTGTTTGTTTGTTTATGTTTGTGTGTCTGTGTATTTGTGCTAATGTGTGTGTGTGTGTGTGTGTGTCTGACCTGTGGTAGAAGAGCAGGCGGCACAGGAGCACAGTGTGTTTTAGTCGCCGGTGTTTTTTTAGGCGGCGGTCACTTGGCTAAATGCAAGGGGGACATGGCTGCCTTGGCTGTCCTCCTTCTCATGCCTTGCTTCTCTCCACCACAAACAGCTTACGGATGGCAACAAGGTGTTAGCTAAGCTCATGATTGGATTGGAGCGACATAAATAGACACCCAAGTCTGCCTGTAATGGCAGGGGCCAATTAGCGAGCAGTGTGACAGCTGGGGGGGTAGAAACACTCGCTGACATTCTTGGGATACAGCCGCGTTCAGCAAGCAGAAATGTGCAAATTTATGCCCCCTTTCTGCATATGCTCTCGACAAAGCCGCAGTCAAATTATAAATGTGTGAAACCTGACAGATTGTGTGCGGAGTGTGATTTTTCACAAGGAAATGTCTAAAGCGAGGGAAAAGATGTCTGGGTGAGGAGCCAGAAACAGCCGAAAATTAAAGTAGTCTTCCAGAGAAGAGAATGTTTACAGAGCAGTGTCCCTATGGTTGGGTGGAGTTTTTCAGTGTCCAGCCATGACACAACAAAATCTGCCCCTCTTTTTAATCCAAGATTAAGTGATTGCATAGAACACTGCCATAAACAAGTGAGATCTTACTTTCCATTAATATTTTTTTATATCTAATCCTCCCAAACAATAGGACAGCCATTTCTATGTATAACTTGGCCTTACTTTTACCTTCTGAAACGCAGTTTTATGCCTTCATCCATCATTTGAGGTTGATGGCAGCTAATTAATATCTATACCTTTAAAAAATTTAATAATATTTTATAATGAATACTACTACTGCTATTATATAATGACTACTACTTACTATACTACATAGTTATTCCTAATCTACACAGTTATTCCCAATCTCAACCTCAGCCCTAACCACCTATTGTTCACTGGTTAGGCAATCAGAAGGATAGCTGATGGCTGACTGGCAGGAAAAGTGTGTGTGTTGTGTGTTGAACAGTGCATGTGCAGATGGGTCGATGGGTAAAATGCAAAGATCATGGGTCAAAACAGCACCTGTCTACTGCACCTAACCACCTTTCCACCTGCAGTCTTGCTGTTGTTGACCAGATGAGCAAAACTGTCTCTCTGTCTCTGTCTCTCTCTCCCTAGGTTTCTCATCCACTCCACATCAGGCATCATCTACACCCAGCCCTGGGCCAGTCTGGATGCGGAGGTCAAGTCAAAGTATAACTTCTATGTGAAGGCAGAGGACACAGAGGGCAAGTACAGTCTGGCTGAGGTCTTTGTTACAGTGCTGGACCTTAACGACCACCCACCTGAGTTCAACGACAACTTCCTCGAGAAGACCATGATTATTGGTGCCCCAGTGAAAATTGAGGTGAGGAGGCTAGGGGTGATTACAATTCATTTGTAATAAGTAGTGGTTCGAACTGGGTATACTAACTGCATATTATCCCTTGGAAAAAAATGGCAGACGCTCTGTTTCACAACAGACAAGTTACTATTATCTTGATGCAATTTTGCAATTTTGCAATTTTCATTGTTATTCAAGTCTTTTATTCAAAGATTTTTTTACTTCTGGTATGGAAAGTATACACTTTTGCTATCTCCGCAAGTTGGCAAATTAAGCTACATTTTGTGTGGTTGTATTCTCAATTTGAGCAGGCCATAGATGAAGATGCGGAGGAGCCTAACAATGTCATTGAGTACTCTATCATGAGAGCTGACCCGGACAACATATTCGAGATCAATGGGGCCACAGGAGAGATCAAGCTCAAACCCTACATCAAGTCCTTGGAGATTGTGCACAACATCACCAAGCAGAAGGACTGCAAGTGGTCCCTGGTTGTCCAAGCCCGCGACCGAGGAAAGCCGTCCTTTAGCACAACGGCAGTGTTGAAGATCGACATCACCGAGGCGGTAAGACTCCTCTTCTTCTTCCCAACAGGTCCAAATGAACTCAGCTGTCTGAAATCTTTAAATGTTGTTGAGCAGATGCCATTTAATCACCGACAGGAAAACATGGAATTATCAAGAGGCCTAGCTAAGCCTAACTTTTAGTTGCTTTCATACATCACAACTCTAGCTTAGCCTTGCATGCTTGCCATCCATCCATCCTTGTAGTTGCCAGGCCCTACAGGTTTGGAGTATGTCATCAGTGGACAGTGTCCTATTTATGTCTTTCTCTTGTTGTTGTGTGTTGTGTTGTGCTTTCAGATCAAAGAGCGCATTATTTCATACTTCTTGAGCCTCAGCAAGCGTCCCGGAACTGTTTTTGGAATTTGTTTTGGCATTCTCACAGCCACTGTTTTAATAACAGTCCTTATTTCCACCCTCTTGTACTGGAGCTCAGTGCGAAGGGCACGAGTCCACCCCGAAGCCACTTTCAGAAAAATCATACGCAGACCAGTCTAAATGCGCTCAAATATGAGACTTTTTTTCTATCATTTCTTACCAAAAAATACTTGTATACTTTAAAAAATATCTATTTTTGTAATGTTGATATTATTACTCTTACCGTTACTGTCAACTAAAACATGTCTGTAAAAGAGTTCCTGAGCACACCCATAGACCGTTCTATTCTTACTCTTTGTGTACAGCTTTTTTTCTCTTATAATCAAGCACTATGTGCGTTGATTATTTTTTCAAATATATTTATTTTTTCTTTAGTTTATTCCAATTTATAGTTCTAATTTATGACTATTATAAAATACAATAGACAGTGTATTCATTCACCAGAGGACATTTACCCAGTCTTTTACTCAGCTCATTGGGACCCCTTTGAAGAGATAGTAGGGCTCTTAAATTAGGCTAGTCTCCTGTTCTTCAGCCAGATTCATAATCTTCTGTTCTTCAGCCAGATTCAGCCATGTTGATTTAGTCCTATTGGCCATCCACACACTCCACCCAGAGTGCATATGGACAATTGCTGGAGGAGCAGAGAAAGCCCATTCCCATTGTGAGCTAGTCAGGACATGGCTGAGAGTGGCACGCACACACTGAGACATAGCCCAGCAGCACTGCACTGCCAGACGCACCTGTGAGACCCAGTGTGTGTAGAGATCCCTGGTCGTTTTTACCTCACTAGACTCGTGTGAATAGAATAGTGTTGTGTATTATGTGTTGTGGGTTGTGTTTAAGTGTATGTGGTGTGTATGTATGTGTGTGTGTGTGTGTGTGTGTGTGTACACATTGTATTGTATTTGTGTGTATGTGTATGCATATATCTATGCGTTACCGTACATTAATGTGAGTGTCTGTTTATTATATATTTTTCCAGCGATATGTGTTTGTGTATGTGGGCCATGTGCTTGTGGGTGTATGTGTTTGTGTGTGTGTGTGTACGTATGACATGTGCTTGTGTGTGTGTGTTTGTGTGTGTGTATGTGTACTGTATGGTCTACACGTAAACATGACTACAGAGAGATACATGTTTCTGTGTTGGTGTGTAGAAGTGTGCTGTTGATCCCTGAGCTGATCCTGTGGCTTTCTCTGCCAGTGCGGTGCTTTTCAATGCCTCTGCAGTAGACTTGCATGCACGAGTTGGGTTTGTGTGTGTGTGTGGGACCATGGACCTTACTAGTCTTCTTTCTGTGCTCTTTTACAGACCCCACTCAAGGGGCCCATGGCGGCCTTTTTAATGCAGGGTAGAGACAATCCCTTGAAAGCCCTAGGCATGATGGCGGGGTTCATTAGTGTAATGGTGCTAGTGACTATCGTGATCTCCACGGCTATGTTCTTGCGCAATACAAAGTCGAACAGGATCATGCCTGCACGACGCATCATTCGCAGGAGGGCACGGGATCCCCCGAAGAACTTCAACTTCAGTCTCAACTTCAGGTCACCGTTCAGCCGCCCCGACAGTGCGGGCAACGTCCTGGACTCCGAAGACCTCGAGAGCAATGGCAGCGAGAACACCGACACCGCCGGCAGCCAAAACATCAACCTGAACAACAACAGCCCACGACCCAAACCCCCTCCACCCAGTGCTCCGAGGCTGCCCCCTCCCCCAGCCGCCAACTACAAGCCCAGTGAACGGCAACGGCAACATGTGCCAACCATATCGGGCACGCTGGCATCCAAAGGCTCCAAGAAGTGGAGACGGAACAGCGAGAGTGTCAGCAACGCACTGGTCTCAGAACTGAAGATGAAACTAGAACAGAAGATACAGGAGGCAAACAAAGGGTACTACTACTGAACTCTGTCCCCCATGCACAATCAGATCAAGGCTACTACTATAGTGAACTCTGACCTCACATCACAACTATAATCTCACCTCCACACTGTCCTATCAGGGGACAAACTATACTGTACCTGGTGAGATGTTCATAGTTGTTATGTCTGAAGACTCATCCCACAAATTTGCTTTTTTTAGCTGACAACTCCCCGCCCGCATAAACCTACACACACCACCAATGTTAGGGCAAAACGTTCATCTCAGATAAGCCGGCTACTTTAGCACATCAGGTAATTAAATGCTTGATATAAATACAAAGCAACCTGTAGGTGATGAGAAGAGATTTTTACAGGCTGATTTATTATATTCCAAGAGCTACTCTCTCAGATGGTCTAGTTGAGTGGCCACATCCTTAGTGCTGCTAGAGACCTGTGAAAGGCAGATCAGGACAGGGAGGAGTGGAGGAGGAGAGGAAGATGGCGCCGGTGTGTCAAGGAGCTGAAGGCTACATGTATGAGGACCTTCACACTTGCACTGCCATCTTCAGGTGTAAGACGGGCAAACAACCAGCAGGTATGCTGGGGCTGCTTATTTATGGACTGCATGTTTAGACCCCATTGGATTTTTTCAAAACACTTTGTTGTAAGCAAATATACCATGTGCTAACTGCATTTGAAATTATTGAATGGAGATGTCTTGTAACTAATGCCAAACCATGTGATGTAAATGTGATGATTTAACTCTCTTCTGTTAACAATTTTCTGTGGTTTCTTTTTTACTTTTCCCCCACAATTGTATTTTTTGTAATGACCTGGTCTTTTAGCATTACTGGGTAAAATTACTGTAAGCTATACACCAGATGTACAAAAGACATTACAGCCAGTCAATCAATGAAACGAGATCCTGTTTTTAATCATCACATGTATGTACGTCTAGAATTGCTCTGCAGTGTGTGTGTGTGTGTGTGTGTGTGTGTGTGTGTGTGTGTGTGTGTGTGTGTGTGCGCGCGTGCGTGCATCTGAGAGAGAGACAGAAGGAGAGCAATTTTGCTCTTAGCAGATGCATTTGAGCTCAAGAAGGCTAAAGAAGTACTTGCTTGCCATTGTATGCTTAAAGGGCCTCTGGTGGGTGAGATTGCAGCTTGTCAATCACCCAGCAGATTGAACCTCTGCTGGGTCACTTGGTCATCTATTCTGTCCACCAGCCCAGCCCCAGCCCAGCCTCCTTTGTCTAGAAGCTTTTTGCTACACGCACAACCGTAGACAAGCTTTTATATCACAATAATTTTTTGTCTTTATTGTTTTTTTATGTTACTTCATCAGTTTATTGGATGTTTTAATTTTCAGACCAATTGCTATGGGCTACTGTATATATATATATATATATATATATATATATATATATATTTATCAGTCTGTTTTTAAAATGCTGGTTGCAGAAGAACATGACAATACTTTCATGCTAGACTGTGAAAAAGGTGTATGCACACTCTCCTAAACAACTTTTGCAGGTGCTAAAAGAAAGAACGAAACTGGTTGGCCTACTCTATAAATACATGGCGACAAACATGCAGTGCAAAATCGTAAAAAGAAACATTCTAAACACATTATGATTATACATTTAGAAATTCGATGTTCAATTCAGTAAGAGTCCGTAAGATAATGGTGTTGCATTGTAAAAAAGCTTCTATGTTTTAAATTTTAATTTCTTCTGAGAATACAGAAGAAGGTGCAACTGTAGATTTTTCTTAACTGTTGAAGTTATGGTGAATTTATTGTGCATTTCTCATCACAGAGGCACAGTGAATTCTCTTCTCTCTCTCTCCCTGCAGTGATGTCTTTATATTGTCTTTGTATTCATTATTTTGAATAAATATTTTAAAAACAACAAACTTGTTCTGCTGTGCTTGATTCATATAGGCAATATATTTCAAAATCAATTTGTATGTCCTGCTAATTGGAATGAGTGAGAAAAAACAAACAAGTAATATACTGTATGCTATGGTTTATTGCTTCTAAAGATGCCTTGGGCTCTTTGAAAGAAGGGGGTGTATAAAAGTGCCATAAGACTAAGGCAGCTCTCATGTTGCCTGTCTATATCTGAGATTAACCCACTATAGCCCTGGTGCACTAGAGATTAGGTTGTGCACTAGCTCAGTCACGACCCCTCTTCCTCTCCTCGTCTAATTGTGTTTTTCAAAGCCCCCTTAGCCTTTGTTCTATTTTGGAGGACCCTCACATACACTTTCAAATCAGCTTTTCAGGTTGGGTAACACAGTCTGGAACTCAGCAAATATGAATATATCAATTAATATATATATATATATATATATATATATATATATATATATATATATATACTATATTTTTTTTAAAATATATATATATAAAGTATATCATATTATGGAAGGCCAAACAGGAAATATTGAATGAAACTTGATATATATTGAATGAAACCAGATATATATGGAATGAAACTTTATATATATTAATGAAACCAGATATTTATGGAATGAAACTGATATATATTGAATGAATCCAGGTATTTATGGAATGAAACCTGATATATATATGGAATGAAACCTGATATATATTGAATGAAATCAGATATATATATGGAATGAAACTTGATATTTATTGAATGAAACCAGATATTTATGGAATGAAACCTGATATATATATGGCATGAAATTTGATATATATATTTAATGAAACCAGATATATATATGGAATGAAACCAGATATTTATGGAATGAAACCTGATATATATTGAATGAAACCTGATATACATTGAATGAAACCAGATATATATGGAATGAAACCAGATATTTATGGAATGAAACTTGATATATATGGATTGATATATATATATATATATATATATATATAGAGAGAGAGAGAGAGAGAATGGAAGCAGGTAGAATAGGCCTATATAGCTCACTTGGTCTCTCCTCTGTAGGAATGATTACGAAGGTCAAACATGGCAAGTAAAAGATGGGAAATAGTAGTCTCTTCAACAACGACGACTTTCTCAATTGCTCAAGAATGCAGCAACAATGTTGCCCCTGCCCATAATGGAATTGAAAGTTGATGATGAAGTACGTTAAATTCTCAGCAGGGGTGATCAAAGGAG
Organism: Limnothrissa miodon; assembly: GCA_017657215.1. NCBI lineage: Eukaryota > Metazoa > Chordata > Actinopteri > Clupeiformes > Clupeidae > Limnothrissa > Limnothrissa miodon. Next base: position 415,580 of record JAGFZM010000161.1, on the reverse strand, counting down.
AGCACCAAACGATCCACGCCTTGAGGCTAGTGTCTACATGGGCCTACAAAACAGCTGTTTCAGGCCGACCGTCAGTAGCATGCAAAGTCCACATCAATTGCCAGCACCATCATATAATCTGAGGCGTTTGTCCAGAATGAACGCAAGACGGCAGACAATTTAAATAATCTACTGTTGAAATATTACGAGAGACTACGATATCCGTGCTTGACTTGCCATGTTTGACCTGTGTACTCGTTCATCATTGCGTCATACAGAGGAGACCCAGTAAGGTTGACCAAAGCAGTGCCAGCTCGAAATTTCACGTCCATTGTATATATATCGCATTTTTCATTCAATATCGTTTTGGTACTTTGCGTACACGCCGCGTTCTTAAAAATATATATTTTTTACGGACAATTGGAGCAAAATAGAAATTGTTCACACAAAAAAATCCAAAGACGATGTAACTTTTATTTATTTTTTTGTAGGCATAAATGCTATACTCCTTTCATCAACAAGGGATTTTACCAGAATTACACAGTGAAATATGCGATTTCATTCCATTATATGGGTTCCATTCCATATATATATCAGCTTTCATTCCATATATATCTGCTTTCATTCTATATATATCGGGTTTCATTCCATATATATCAAGTTTCATTCCATATATATATCAGCTTTCATTCCACATAAATCAAGTTTCATTCCATAAATATCAGGTTTCATTCAATATATATCAAGTTTCATTATATAAATATCAGGTTTCATTCAATATATATCAAGTTTCATTCCATTTATATCTGGTTTCATTCAATAAATATCAAGTTTCATTCCATATATATCTGGTTTCATTCAATAAATATCAAGTTTCATTCCATATATATCTGGTTTCATTCAATATATATCAGGTTTCATTCCATATATATCTGGTTTCATTCAATATATATCAGGTTTCATTCCATATATATCAAGTTTCATTCCATACATATCTGGTTTCATTCAATATATATCAAGTTTCATTCCATATATATCAGGTTTCATTCCATATATATCAGGTTTCATTCAATATATATCAAGTTTCATTCAATATTTCCTGTTTGGCCTTCCATAATT
>JAGFZM010000161.1:333310-414382 GCA_017657215.1 Limnothrissa miodon | reverse complement strand
ATATTCTGTAACATGGTTAACAACAAAGAACTAGTCTACCTTTTACTATTGTTTGAGAGTGCAAAATAGCACTTTGGTAACTCAGAGTTCATGTATTTGCATAAGCCCCTCCAGATACTGTAAAAGCTGACATGAGTCATGCATGCAAAATCCATAGCACTGCAACAGATAGTGTACACGCTATCCATTACAGGGTTCCTACGCTGTCTGGAAAAGTATGAAATGGAAAATAGGGAATAGATATGGTAAAAATATCTGTGTTTCCAGACTATTGGAGTAATTATTAGACTATTGTAGCTACTACCTTAAGACCCAGTAGATTCTGAAGATATTTGTGTAAAAAGCTCAGGTATTAGGTATTACAAGAGTTCCAAAAATACACACTATGTGCCAGAACTCCATTAATGCAATCAATAAGTGAAGTGACCTCAGGTGATTTCTGAGGCCTACACTATATCTTTCTGAGACCAAGCAAGTTACTCAATAGGGAACAGGTCCTTAAGGGGAAAATGAGTGTCCTGTGTCCTGTGTCCTGCTTCAGGTCTTGTATTGAACACACATTAGTCAGATGGTCAGACCGATGTCAATGGGTGGGTCAAATACGAGAAGTACGCACAGCTCCACCAAATTTAGCGGACCTTGGACAGCTCATTTAATGTGATGTCACCGTGTCAGTCAATATCGTGGTCTGTTCTCTAAAATTGGCCAGACACAGATAGTTTCAGCAACGTGTTGAAAATAACTCTATTAGTGAGGTGTCCATGCCTGAAATCTGCCAAACAGATTTCAGAAAATTCCATAGCTGAAAGCTTTGTTGCCAATCCAACACGTTAGCAGACATAAAAAGATGAGAACAGGCATAAAAAGGTAGCTAAAAGCTGCAGCTTTTAGAAAAATTTGTCTGTAGCTGTCTTTTAAAACTATCTACAAATACAGTGAATCTGAGGTGAATAAAAAAAGCTTGAAAATTGCTGGTCTTTAGATGGGGGGCTAAGTAGGAGAGACAGACCCAAGTAAGATTGTCTGACCAAGACAGTGTGTGGGGTTGAATTAATTCTACTAGATAATAAGGACCTGGTGGAGTTCTCTTAGTAATTCTACTTTAAACTGAACAGGAAGCTACTCAAGGGACCTAAGAATGGGAGTAATGTGGAGGTATCTGCTTAACCTGGTGAGTAGCCTGCAGCAGCAGCATTTCAAAAGAACAGGAGAACGACAGGAAAGTACAGATTTATTTAGGGTGAAAGAGAAAACAGTTCAGAGGATAAGAGAGTGGTACAATAATCCTAGAGTAGCTGAATACTTTTAGGAGCTAGGGGAAGTGCTGTTCGACCATTTAAACCACTTAGGGGGAGGTACTCCCAGCAAAGTGTAATGATGATTACCCAGGATACCGTGTGAGTTCATGCAGCAAAAGCCTAGAGATTGAAAAAAGAGCTTGGGAAAAGAAAAACACCAGAGATGGCAAAAGCACACACTTTACATACTTAAGTAAAAGTATAGATATAAAGTATAGACTTACTTGACTTCCTTACGTAAAAGCTATGCTTTAAAACATGTAAAAAGTATACTTAAGCATTAAAGGACTATTTGGACGGCTGCTTCTGGTGAAAGAAGCAGACATTAACCTTCAATATGCCAAATGAATCACTGTATTAATCTGCAACAATAATTTACTAAACTGCTGATGTTATAAGAAATTGTATTAGTGTGCCCTCTATGTTGGAATCGTCCTTTATGTTGGAAAGCCAACCCCCCCAAATGCATGAAGTAACTAGTCTGATACACCTGTGTACCTAAAAATTCTACTTGAGTACAGTACTTACCATCTATAGGCCTTAAAGGTGCTCTAAGCGATGTGACGCGTTTTTAGGACTAAAACATTTGTTGTTACATACAGCAAACATCTCCTCACAATCTGCTAGCTGCCTGTCCCCTGAACACACTGTAAAAAAACGCGGTCTCTGTAGACAGCCCAGGCTCCACAAACGGCTAAAAAACACAGTGGGCAAACCTAGCATAACAAACGAAATGAAACATAACAAACATTGTTCCAGCCAATAAACGACAAGAAGGATTTGGAGGAGGGGTTGGGTGGGGGTTAGTGCGCGTGAGTCACTCAGGAGGCATGGGAGGGAGGGGGAGGAGGGAGCTATCCTCCGTTTTGTTTGACAATACTTCGAACGTCAACAAAAAGTGACATCAAACACAATCACTTAGAGCGCCTTTAAGATCTACCGTCTATAGGCCTACATCTATTTACAACATCTACGCCTTATTTATAGAAGTCCCCACATTTTTGTTCAGCCACCATTGGTGTTGTACAGTGTAACAAAAATGTGGACTAGGTGAGCAGGAGAATGCTTGTGTTTGTGTTATCACAAATTAATGAATGTTGCAAAATTATATATAAGGCATTTATTTGAAATTCACTGGTAAACAAATCATGAAGGATTCACATGAACTTTGGTATTACAGTATTAACAAATCAAATACAAAGTATTTCCCATTTCTTAAAGAAGTATGAAATGAATCTTTAGAAACAAATAACACTGGGTACATGCTGTGATTCAACAAAATAATACAAATAAAAAAGTTACAATAAATTATGACATTCCTCCAAAGAAAGTGGAGTCTCTTAGTCTCTTAGAAGGCATCTAAACATCTCTACAGTCTCTTCCTCACTGAAGACTGTTGGACAATTTTCCCAGCATCTCTACTTGTTCCTGAATTGTGCTGTGATAATAATTCTCATTCAGCTTGTCCAATGTCACCCTATTTTCTCTGGTACCACTGTGCTGTTAATGTGCAATGTAGATTTTAGCTGTGTGTTTGAGCATAAACAAATTTTGAGTTATTTACAAGATTTTGAGTTTATGTAGCCCTTCTGTGTAGCCATCTGGATTCTACAGAGGGTTACAAAACATTATTTTACAGGTAAAAATATAAAAAAAGAACTTGTGTGGATGATACTGATGTTGAACTCAGACCACTGGCTTTGTAGTAACTAACTAAATTGAGTGCACAAGGTTTAGTAGAGCTGGGCACTGTTCCCCCTCGGGATTTTGTCTTCGGACCGCCGCCTCATCCTGCCATCCTCGACAGAGTCCCGGCACAGGCCCTCGTCGCTGGCCGCCTGTAGGCTGTCAAAGGTGCCCTGTCGCTCGCCACTGGGTGTCTCGCTGGTCCTCTCCTCCCGCTTGCGGTGCTCCCGCACCATCTCGGCCACACGCTGACAGCAGCCCACGCGCGTGTCAGTGGTGCAGGCATACATGCCAGCGGGCACAGCCAGCACCATAGCACACACGATCACAATGATGTGGATGAGGCGCTCACGCTGCTCTAGTTCATTGACGTCGCTGCCGGTCATGAAAATGATGCACTGGCCGGGGCGCGGCGTTTGGTTCCTCAGAGCCACACACACCTCGTACTTAGTGATAGGCTGCAGGTCGTCCACAGAGTAGCTGGTGATGCCTGGCCCAATGTAGATCATCTCCTTTTTGGGCGAGTCGAAGCGGCCAAAGTGGATGGTGTACCAGGTATCCGCTGGGTTGTCTGTGACGGCGAACCACTCCACAGCGATGCCATACACCGTCTGCTTAGCGATGCGGAAGTTGATGTAGACATTCTCGTCGGCGGAGGCCATGGGGTAAGGTGGGGAGACTGGGAGCGAGGCATTACTTGCCAAGATGCTGACGTTGATCCGGACGGAAGAGTTGCCGATAAAGTTATTGGCAGCGCAGGTGTAGATGCCGCGGTCAGCCAGGTGCAAAGATGGGATTAGAAGTTGGGAGTTTACAGTGTCCTCATCCACTTTCGTCTGGGATACTGTGACCCGGGAGAAGAGAAGAAATCGCAGGTCACTGGATTATATAGTTTTTGTTTTTTTAGTTTCATCACACTAACACACAATGCACTGCCATGTATATGTGATAGATGCCTTTGTTTCTGAACAGCAATATACTGTAATGAAACAGAGAAGGGGCGTAGTCAGGTAATTTTTTAACACAAAACGGGAGCAATACATAAATGAATGCAGTTAGGTAGTCCACTTCATGTCATACCCTACAAAACCCCTTAAAACACTAGAACCTGATGCTCCTTTGGACACTTTGATTAATCATCAGCATTAGAACACAATTAAAGTGCAAAGCTCACCTGTGAATCCTCTGATGTTCTTGAGGCTGTAGATCCAGCGCACCACAGGCTCAGGCCGAGCCTTGACCAGGCACTGAAGTGAGGTGCTGGCCCCGAGGGGCATTGTGACGTTGGGCTGTGTGGTGGACGTCTCTGGCTTCATGCAGCTCCTCAGCTCCACTTCATGGAAGAACTTGCCTTCCTTGGAGGCAGGCCCGGCACAGGTCAAGTAGGAGTTCATGAGAATGACCGGAGGGCTGACCGACCTGATGAACTCCACAAAGCCCTTTAGGCGGCAGTCGCATAGCCAGTGGTTGTCGTGGAGGGCCAGCACCACATTGGCAGTGTTGTCCTCACCCCTGCCTGCCTTTGGTCGCTGGTAGCGGGGCCAGTTGAGGAAGACATCCCGGGAGATGACCGTAAGCTGATTGAAAGATAAGTCTAAGTAGGTCAGGCCTGGCAAGTGTCGCAGGGCGTACTCCGGGAGCACGTCAAGACGGTTGTGCTTCAGGTCCAGGATCTTCAGGTTGGGGGTGTCTTGGAATGCCGTCCAAGGGATGGAGCGGAGCTTGTTCCCCTCGAGTCGAAGCTCCGTCAGGTTGCCCAGGCCCTCCATGCTCTTGACATTCATCAGGGTGATGTCGTTGAAGTTCAGCCACAGAGACTCCAAGGCACTGACACTAGAAAAGGAGCCCTGGGGGATTTCCGTAAGGTGGGAGTTCTCGATGCGGATCTTGGTGAAGTCAGACGGGATGTTGTCAGGGATTCGGCCCAGGGAGGTTTCCATACAAAGCAGGGACCTGAGATTGGGCGACCAGATTAAACTATGATGTGACATGATCATGAAGTACTTAAGGTAAGAGCCATGATAGATCATGGTAGTAGGTCAAACACGAACACATGGCAGTAGGTCCAACAGTGTCTAACACTAAAACAACGTACACAATTAAAATAAATCCATCAATGAGTGACATTGCATTTCCCTCATTTATTTCTAATATCTTTTTTGCTTAGCCTATATTTTAGGTCATCAGGTAAAGTGTAAAGAGCAGTGACGTTCACAAGACAGAAATCTAGTGAAGGCTTTTAGTTTTCGGTGTTCTTACCTTCCGAAGCCATCATCAGTGCAGGAACAGCCAGTGACACAGAAAGATGATACAGAATTTATTTGAAGGAAGACTGAAATGATGACTAGTGCTCCATAAAGGGTGTCCATAGTTCTATGGAGAGGTTGCATGTGGAGCATCACCCAGGAGCTGAGCCTGGGCTTCGCGAGGTAAGCTCATTACACACCAAGGTAATCCTCCTGAACGTCTTGACGCAGATCACAGATCTGGGAAAACAAGCGGCAGAGAAAAAAAACATCAGGAAGTCTGACAGCTGAGCATCATTTCAGTGCACAATTCCTGAATGGATGTAAATTGTAGAGTCTTAATAAGACATGGACAATCCATTAAAATTCATTGGAAATAAAATGACAGACAGAGGTCTACATTTTTGAACAGAATTACTTTGTAAATTACTAAAACAGTTTTATTAATATAAAATAAAATAAAATATATTCATGGCTATAAATGAGTTGTTTGAAGGTATTTTGGATATCATTGTATCTGATCCGTTTGACTCCAAACAGTCTGTCAAGCCCACCAATAAGATGGACGGTGGGAGACATTTTCCACCTGTCGTGCCATCTGTGACGTCATCCGTCTACTTGCCTCCATTCCCCGCTGAGACACTTCTCGCTTTAGACCTTGCTGCTTTGACAGCTCAGCTCACTTTAGGACAGCAGAGGTCCGTACTGAGCTGTGGCTGACCTGCTGCACGACAGCACAATATGGAATCAGGTCGAGCACAATGGTCTCTGGGAGACAAGATCACTGTCACATGCTCCTCAAGCCAAACTGGTGACTCTCTGTGTAGGCTAGACTAGAGAAAGCAGTTTATGGTGTCCTCATTCTGTACAGTGTTGACAGACGTACTGTTTGTATACAAAATTATATACAAATACCATTGTGGAGAACAATACTGTACGTGGTCTATAATAAAGGCGCTAGTGTTTTTACACAACATATGGAAATTGTGGGTGTCTTGACTTGATTGTGGCTGCCTTGCCACAATGACATCACTGCTTACCTACACAGTGAATAATACACATCTTGGGATGGTCATTTGAATGTGTGTGTGCGTGTCTGTGTCCATACATTACTATTATATAACCATGTGTTATCTAAACAGTACCTACAGTATAGCAGATCCGGTTCAGTCCAGAGAATGTTTGCTTTGAAAGTCAATATGATCTTTAACATTACTGACTCTCCTGGTTTCAACAAATTGGATTTTCTCAAATCTTCTCTTTCTGTCTCTCTCTGTCTTTCACACACTCTCTCTCTACAGTGAAAGGGTGTATGATCAGGTATTCTTTATATTTATACTTTCTCTGTATGGTTAAAGGCCTTCATTTAAATGTGAAAGCATCTTGTTTTGAAATAAATGGGGAGTGCCAAATCACTATACCAATCAACCTATGTCTACACTGAAATGGAAAAATGTTTTTCCCTTCTATGTTCTCTTCAAATTACTATTACCCTTTAGTTTTAACATGATAATACATAACTGCATATGACCAGCAATACAGCAGCATATCTTATTTTGTGAAGTTTGGATTTGTCTTTTTGTGCAATTGCCATCACTGTAACAGGAACTGATGTACTTTTCCTTAAAAGGAAACAAAGTATTTTCACATGGCAAGTTTACTGGTTCACTGCAGCAAGCTTAGTACGCTTAAGCTTCTGCGTCACTTATAAGAACCTAAATAGAGCATGGAGTATTTTTAGAGATAGGGTCGAGAATATTCAGGGATTCTAAACTTTAAAAAGCAAAATATTTAACAAAAAAAGAACATTGAATTGGAGCTTCATACCTTCACAACTTCTGATGGAAAAAGTTTTGGCCTTTTCAAAAATACAAAAATGAACAAAAATTGCCCAGTCATCTTCACAGACTTAGTAAACCTTGTCTAGTCAGTTGTCTAGTCAGATCCCAGATCTGTCATCCATTCAGAATTTCTAAGAGAGCTTTCTCGTTTGTCCCATTATGTTCACATTTTCTAGCCTGTGATTCTAGCCTGTTTGACATTATATCTCCATAAAATACTGGCAATTTTCTAACACTCAATTAATACACAAGTCACCACACCACTATATAAAAAGATTTATTGTTCCATACATATAGACTCATTTAATCTTAGAAGATATTGAGACATAATACAATATGTACATGTTTTAGGTTAGAATTGAAACACAGTCAACCCGGCACATAAACTCACACAGTACATACATTTATATTAAAAAATATACATATGTCGCTGTTTATTGGGACTACAGCTATCTTCCAAACAAGTTGTCAATCAAACACTGAGATATGAAAGAAGGTACTTGTTGAGTAATTTGAGTGGATGTACAGTACCATCCTCTCAAAGAGATGGGCTTCAGGTATACTAGCAAAAGACACACCACAGTATGAGTATATGTCTAAGAAAAGTGCATGATGTATAAAATTGCAACGTTTCCATATAGCATTCTTGAGCAGATAGTCTGGGTAAAATTATTATTTCTTTCCTCTTGTTTTCCCTTTTTTTCATCCCAATATACTAGTCAGAGGGTAATCTGGTTGTGAAATATATAGTAAAAATGATGACTGTACAGCAATCACTTTACAGCGATCGCTGATTAGTTTGTCCAGCAGGCCTGCAGGCACATTCTACAGCGGTCACAGTATTGAGTCGTTCAGCTTTCCAGACAACCGATCATCCGATGAGACTTCAGCAGTCGGCTAAATCTGGGCCCCTCTCGCCAAACGACTTGCATGAGGTACTGAGCCAAGTGTCAGTGTTCCCAACAGGAGTGGATGTTTGTGTTTGTGTGTGTGTGTGTGTCCTTGCCTGGGCTCGGGCAATTAGCAGAAGTACTCATTGGGAGGGCCCTCAGTCCTGGCAGTGGCCTCCGAGTCGACGCTGGAGCGGGCCGAGAGGAGGCGGTTGGACTCATCGGGGTTGAGGCGCGTGAGGTATTCCCCTTCCATCCCTTTGGCTTTAGTGCCCGGCGAGAGCGTCTCAAAGGTGACGTACGAGTCCTGGATGTCCTTGGACTTGCGTCCGAGCAGCTTCTGCAGCCGGCGCTTGAGAGCCCCGCAGCAGACGATGAGCGTGAGTGGCACGGCGATGACGCAGGCCACGGTGATGACCACCACGTTGATGAGCTTCTGTGTGCCGCTGGCGCTGGCTGCCTCGTCTGTGGAGAAGATGACGCACTGCTCCTTCTTGGGGATGAGACCCTTGACGCACACGCAGGCAATGTACTTGGTCTTGGGCACCAGGCCCTCAATGGTGATGCGGTTCTTGCCGGGTTCCACGTTGATGCGGCGCATGTCCCGCTCTCCGAAAACGGCATACAGCACGCTAAAGGCTGTGGTGTTGGTGGCCATGGGCGCGCGCCAGTTGAGCGACACAGTGTGGTCAGTGTCGCCGATCACCTTGACGGAGCGCACAATCCGACGCTCAGGGCCCTGCTGCAGGGATGAGGCATTAGCTGCCAGGTTACTCAGCACCTCCTTGGCGATCTCCATAGATGAACCATCCATGCTCGGAGTGCCTGTGGACTGGCTGTCTGATACACCATCAGAGACGCTGTAGCTCTCGATCTTGATCGAGCCACGGCCTGTGCCCAGAGGCTCTATGATGGGCACCGAGGCGGAAGTGGTGGACGGGGGCATGTAGCGGGCGATCAGCTTCTCCTGGTAGGCTGCACGGCCAATCCCGCCTCCTTTCTTGCCCCGGTTCTTCCGTGAGCCCGAAGACATAACCTCCTCGGAGCGGAAAGTGTCCGAGATCACCAGCGAAATGATGGCATCGGCGGTGCCCACAAAATTACCGGCCGTGCAGACGTACTTCCCAGAGTCACGGTAGGACACTGCAGGGACGCTCAAGATAGACCAGATGATGCCCTCCTTGGATACTTCTTGCTCAACTGTAACAGCACACACAATTGCACCACTTATGAGAACAGAGTAAACATGCAGTCGCTGCAAAATAATCTACCACTGTGTGGTGTGACCTACAAACAGACAGCAGGTGCCACAGAAAATAAAATAAAAATGGTGCCATCAACCAACCCACTTTAAAGCACAACAGGGATAAACACTCTGATCCAAAGAGAATAGTCTCAGAAGGCCGGCTTAAACCACCGCTTCCCAATCTACCCTCTGTGCTTGGCTCCGACATGGCAACAATAAATGGCACAGTTATGTAATGGACTGTTTTGGACTATTTTTATCTATCTCGCAAGGCGAGCTAGCAGTGAGCTGACATGCAACTCGAGAGTTCTCACCTGTGCCGTTCATGGGCTTGCCGTCGGCGCGGCTCCAGGTGAGCTCGGGGATGGGCACGCCCACGGTACCACAGCGAAGGAGCACGTTGTTGCCCACCGAACTGCGGACGCGTGCTACAGCAGTGTGCACACGGGGTGCCTGACAGCGCCGCAGCTCAGCATCGATGAAGAGCACACCGGAGAGGCTTTCGGGTTCCGCACAACGAAGGCGCGTGTCGATTAATGCCACCGCTGATGACGGGCTCTTCTGGAACTGCACAAGGTCAAATAGGCGGCAGTCACAAATCCAGGGGTTGTCATGGAGACCTTTGAGCACAAAGCATGTTATTAAGGTTAATCGGAATATTGTGTACAGAACATTCAAACTATTTGCAATTACCATTAGTGTATTAGAGCCATGTCATGATCTGTTTACTTTGTTACCAAGACAGTTAGAAACATGTAGCGTGTCAATAAGAAGCTACTAGTATTAATTCTACTATTACTATATTACATTATTATAAAAATCATTTCCTTGTAGTTGCTGTAAATATTCTCTTAAAATGTGGTAAATGCACTTAATTTTGTACACATGCACATTATGAGCCAACCCTATCCTTCTATGCAGTGGGAGGGTAAATTCTCAAGAATGTAGGCCTACCCAATATCATCTTGGAGGTGTCTGTGTCTATGGAGGGCTTGACGTTGAGCCATGTGTTGAGTACATCAGAGGGCACAGTGCTCAGGCTATTGCTGGAGAGGTCCAGGTAGGTGAGGTTCTTGATGTAGAGGGTGGCGTCGCTGGTTATGGCTGTGATCTTGTTGTTGTGGAGGTCCAGGAGGCGCAGGTTGGGCATGTCCGTCAGGGACTCCCAGGGGAAAGAGGTCAGTGCGTTCCCATCCAGACGAAGCTCATCCAGGCTGGACAGACCACGAAAGCTGTCCACATTTAGGGAGGACAGCGAATTGAAGGACATCCACAAGAACTCCAGGTTGCTGAGGTAATGGAAGGTCTGGCTGGAGATCCGAGTGATTGCTGTCTTTTCAATGCGCAGTTTGGATGTATCCAGTGGGAAGTTGGTTGGAATGAAGGTGATCTCTGGGTCATTGCACAGGACGCTCCTGGGTAGAAACAAAAACTCTGTTGATCAACAGATTCATCTCCGAGCACTATCCATAAAGGACAAAATTCATCAGAATAAAAACCACCACTTTATTCTTAACATTTAAATCTTCGCCATCTATTGTTTTTCAATTATTTATTTATTTTTTTATAAATATTTTAAGATGAGATGAGTTTTATATAAAAGATGGTTTATAAATTTTGTTAAGACGGAGAAGCTTTTATCAGTGTGCAGTATACTGTATGTGAGAGTTCTACACTGCCGAGCACACTGCCTAACAAGGAAAGAAGATTAAAAAGCATTCACAAGTTAATCCCACACTAAAGAGTCCTGAAAATCTGCTATCCAACAAAACGTTCCAAACGAAGACTGCAAATTAATTTTTTTATAAGAACACAAATACACAATTTTGCAATGCAATACATTTTTTTCAGCCTTACCTAGCTTTGGAGCCATCACTCAGTTTGTGAAAGAAGCAGCTGCACTGCGAAGGGCAAGAGTAGGACAGAAGAGGAAGGCAACACAATGCCACCCAGAATGCCAAGCCTGCATGGCCAGACATGGTTACCGCTTTCCTGGCTCTATTCTAGGGAGCTATTCCTACATCGGTAGTGTGGAGATGCTCTGAGTTATTCCTCCAGCATCCACAACATCATACCGCCCTGCTCGCTTGTTGCCCCATACTGGACTGCACAGCACTGAATCCTCAGATAAAAGGGATAGACTAGGATTAGGGAGAGGACTTGGGTTATTTTCATTGACGCGATTATTGCTTCCTAGAAGCTGATAGGCTATATGGTTGCCATTTGTTTATATACAGACCAAGCACTCCTGAAAAGGTGACTGAGGGTTAATAATAGAGGTGGGGTTCAATTATGTTTGTAACTTCAATTACATTTTCACTGGTTATTTCCCACCTCCCGTTTCTGCTACAGACTCTTGGCTGACACTACTGTACTGATATAGAGGGCAAAACACAACACTTGTTACAGCTGATTTTGAGTTTGCAGTATATGTTCATGTGTTTTTCTAATGCAAATTAGAACTACTATGCATCAATGCATAAAAAACATGGAATAGAAACTGACAATGAAGTGAACGTTTATTTACTTAACACATATTCTATTACTCTTTTGACTAACCACTTCCAGCAATTCTTACCACAATAAATTAAATTATATTACATTATATGTGACTTACATGTGTATATTTTGGTCAATGATTCAAATAAAAACTGGTTAAAAAATTATTTGAATTGAACACACAACCACACACACAAAAAGTCTTACGCTAATATGCAATTCTATTTAGGGTGGGGTATCGGCACATCTAATTAAAATTGATCTTAATGCACAAGCTAAACAGTTGTGAAAACCTTCAGATTACAATATAAAAAATATATAATCTGTATTTCTACACCTCACTTCCTGTTTTATACGTTCTGATTTTATATTACACACATAAACATCAGCTATTTCAAAGGATAACAGTTTAAGACATGTGTGCGTCTGTAGGTGGCAGTAAGGAGAGAAATTATGTTTGTATCACACATTGAGGTACCTCAGTGAAACAAAATGATTATTATAACCCCCTCACTTACCTGAACCTCCTACAGTTTCTCTTGCAGTTGCAGTGTCCTGTCTAAATGGCCACATGGGCTGCAGTAGTAGGCTATGAACTAACGACCAATGCTGTGCCTTTGTAGATTACTGTAAGCTTGGTCCAGTATGAGAATAAATTGGCACATGAGCAGTAAGTAACATTTGTTGCTCATTTGTTTATACTGTAATTGTAGAAGGTATCAATTAAAGTATGCACTGCTTCAGGCTAACTATGGAACCCTTGGGGTGTCAGCAAGATTTTTTGATTATATTGTGAATAGTGTGCACACTTTACTAAATAAAGCACTCATATAAGTAAAGTGGCTTACTCTACTAAATTGTACACTCATTTTTTTATCTAAAAAATGACTATTTAGGACTATTTAAGACTATTTAGGAATTTGGCCTCACGCTTTATTAAATCACATGTGCACAACACATCATGCATACACTAAGAGACAGAAAATAGTAGATATTTCGGTCAAGTAAGAGCACGCCGCCCTAAAAGTTTTACCATGACATATGCAGGGGTCTGTAGGCTAATGTTTGAAGTGCTACCCAGCACTTGCTGTCCCACACGCAGCACAGGCTCTGCATGACCGTAACCCAAGATTCCGACTTCAGCACTGATTCCGACTTCTGCACTGGGCTGGTGTGAATAAGTAAGATATGCAAGAGAGGTCTTGCTATTGGTCTGTATTGTGCATATTATGTCAGTAAGTGTATTCTGAACAGGACTTAAATAGACCTATACTAACATGGTATGCAATCTTTAAGCTAGTGCATATTACATACTGAAAACAAGTCTTGTTTGATAAAGCTAAGAGATTAACTACTGATTGAGCAACACTCACCCCCACCCCACACACACTTCCCAGCTCCAGTCATCTTTACCCCAGAAAGCACAAAAACTCATTGTTTGAGGTAACAAAAGAGCTACTTTAACCTTGTGTGAACCTCTAGACAGCAGTGTCCAGTAATGGCTGTAAAGTTATTCACATAGAACATAAGATTTCATTGCTACTGCATTTATTTCCTTTACAGGTTTAGACCAACTGACTAGACTGGCCAATGCCTTAGAACTTTACCTAAATAGAAATGACCTGCATGCTGTTTTAGGTTACTTTAAAAGCTTTGTAGTCACTTTGATTGCTTAATGGATTGTTAAGGGGTGAAGGAACGATCGAGCTCTAAAATCGAAATTACGTTTATTACCTTGTCAGTTAACATAATGATCATCACTGGTTCCTATACTTTGGTTTGGAAGCAAATCCAAATGTTTTGGTGAGACAATATTGGTGTAGGTATAAAAAACGCCCAGCATGTCTTTAAGGTACCTGAACTTGTCTGTATACAGTGCATGCCTCACCTAAATATATTTTTTCCATCTAAAATTCAAATTAGTAATCTAGTCACTGTTTTTTTATTACTCTTCAGAATTACTGTGTTACTGAGAGGTTGTATCATGAAGTGTTTAAGCCACAAACCATATATTAGATATATATTTTCAGCTATTTTTATAGTTTATTTTCATCTTTTGTGATTAGCATAATGCACAAGCATGCTTTTTAGTTTAATTTTCTTTAGTTTTTCTTCTGTCTTCAACAGTTTAGTAAGTTTAGATTTTGTTTTTAGATTTAGTGTTGAACGCAAATACATCATTTTGCCTATACTGCTAATACTCTGTTGCAATTTCACTATGCCTTAGTATTTCAATGTATATGACAAATAGACTCCTAGATTCTTGATTTCTGTCAGAAACTGAACACTGAAACTTTTTCTATATAAAGTTCATGCAAAGAAAGAAACAAAATCAAATCTCTCCTGTCCTTTAAAATAGTCGAAGCTATTCTGTACAATAAAGAGGGTGTTTGCTTGAAGACATCATGTTAGTAATAGCCCAAAACTATTTTTTTAGCGAGTTGCCTCTCAGACCACAAAACAAAATCAACCACAATAATCTTGCCCAGTCCTGCAGGCACAGGGCAAAAAGGAAAGAGGGCTTAACCTTAGGCAAACCTCATATAGGTTACTCTAAGGGCGTCCTAAAGACAGGTGCTGACTTCTAGGGTCAAAGCAGGATGGGATTTGAAAGTGTCTGACAGACAGCTGGAAAGCCTTTAATCAAGGCATGCTACACAGACTTAATATTAATGCATACAGTGTTTCGTGCTGTGTTCCGCTGTGTTACTGTACATGTGAATTCTGCAGCACATCAAATAAGCTTACTTCTGTGGCAGCTGCTGGCCCAAGCTCGGAGGCCGCCAGAGAGCATCTGCCTGCATGGGGAGTGCCACTGTCAGGCAGCGTCGCTGACATGTGAGCAGCAGCAGACCAGCGCAGTCTGGTCTTTCACATTCAATGTGCTGTTCTGCTCACTTTCACACATGCACTAAGTCCCACATTTCCCAATACCTTGAAATTCCTCCATTAGTCTGCCTTTGTGTCTCAGTGCAGTCTTTGTTTAGTGGCTTTATTTCTAGTGGAAGCAGTGTGATATGTGCCAAGAGTAGCTTATGACGACACATAGCTAGAGCCACATTACTTACACACAAACATGGTAACTTTATGAATAATTTGTCAAGGTCAAAAATGGTTGAATGTTTATCTTTCTCAATTTCTTGCCCTGCCCCTAACACCTATTTTCGCTATTTTATTTATGAGCCATTACCAAATAGGCTAAGCTGCAAACAGTTTTTTACTTCATGTGCTTGTTAATGTAACTGCTTACGTGTAAATACTTATGTGTGTTTAATATGGTCTTTAGGCCTACAACAAGATATCCTCACAGTACATATCTTCATTAATAAAATAATATTAGTTAGTCTAGTCCATGTTAATAAATTCTTCTATAAATAATTTGTTAATGACATCATTGAAAGTTGTACTATTACTTACAAGTATTCCTAATTGTAGAGAAGATGTAGATATATAAAACTTCTTTAGACCTTAAGTAGGTTCAGTATCCTATGGGACAAAACACAGAAAATACATAGAGATTACAGGTTAATGGTTCAGCTAAAACTCTTATGGTGGGGCAACAATTAGGCCTACAGCCTAACTATTGTACAGAGTATTGGAAATCAAAATGCATATGCATTATAGGGTGCTGCACGCGCTGGCTTCAATGAGCCTACCTACCCAAAGCGAGTCGACACAGCTTAGCCTATTTGTTAGGCTAAAATTATCTGTGAATTGTAGACATTACACTTACATTTATTACCTGTAAATCCAATAACAGGTTATAGTTAAACTACTGATAACTACTCCCACTGTTGCAGAAATTTGCGCAATGCAGTCAAAATGTCGAGCCCATACAATTCTTTGAGGGTCGGGCTCTTGATTTGTACGCCTACTTTGAGGAATTCTTTTAGGGATTCGTAGGCGGTTTACCCGATATAAGCCCTCTACGCCTTTTCACGTGAAAGAGACCATATAAAGACCTGTGTCTCAAAACTCATTTCGCTCTACTAGAGTCGGTGGCACAAATCAATACTTTGGAGAAGTTAAAGCAGTGAAAATGGCGGCGTATGCTTTACCGGAGGGGTTCAATGACTTTGATATGTTTGCATTCGGCACAGCTCTGCTGGTTGAAAGTAAGTGATGTTGCCAAATGCAGAGGTTAGGCTACTTGCACAGGTCACAGAGAGTTAATGAACAGATGAATCGCTATAAGGCAGATAGTACATGTAAACGAAATTTTATTTTTGTAGCATGACAAAACTTTTAAATGTAGAACATTGATGTAGGCTACTTTATTTATGTATTGGGTTGCTCTATTTATTATGCATATTTAATGGCCTCTTAGGCCTGTTCCTACTGAAGCTCTAAGTTCATGATAGCTCTTGAATATTTGATACCAGCATAATTGTTATTGACCTATTTTGAAGAGGTGCCCTGTCAAATTCTGTTATGATTTTTTTGTGTTCCTGCTTGTTCTGTCTAGGTCTTCTGGGATTTTTTCTAAATTCTATAGCAGCGCTGTCTTTCATATTCGTTAAAGCTCAACGGACCCCAAGCAACTTCATCATATTCAATCTGAATATAGCTGATCTTATGCTCAATGTGAATGGCCTCATTGCCGCCTATGCAAGCTATGTCAGGTAGGCCTACAATGTTCACTTTAACCTCCTCCGTCACTTTAATAGGCGCTATTAGGTTAAACCTAAAATGAGGTGTGTTAACAACAGTGAACATTTTAAAGCAAAATATGATTCTGTTTGATGTCTTCTATAGAGTTGTTTTTAAGACTGATAATAAACAATTATTTGTTGTTCAACCATCTTTTGCAACAGGTCCTGGCCTTGGGGCCAGGAGGGATGTGTCAATCATGGCTTTGAGGGCTTGATTGCCATTTATGCAGCTATCAGCTTTCTTGCTGTGGTTTCATGGGATAAATACCATTATTGGTGCACCAGTGAGTAGGCCTAACACTAAAATCTGAAAACATTTCTGTGAATAGATTGAGAGGACTGAACAATAGTGTTCATGATACATGTTACATGAGGTGCATTTGAGTCGTACAGTGAACACAAATAGATTTCAGGTTCCTCACACAGTAGCTATGTGGACATTTTAAAGGAAATCTTTTTTGTCCTAATGATAATGTTCTGTGTCCTTACAGAGCAACCATTGTTCTGGGCCACTTCTGGTACCATATGCACTTGCGTTTGGGTAATAGCCATCTTCTGGGCAGCTCTTCCTCTACCCTCTTTTGGCTGGGGGGAGTATGACTTTGAGCCAATGAAAACCTGTTGTACGTTGGATTACAGTAAAGGAGACAGGTAACTTACAATTCTCATAACTGTTTTTACCCAGACAACAAAATGCTACTACTCCTCAGCACTGATTCTGATTTTTGATTGGTCATACATTCTCTTATGGTTTGTCAGCGGTTTGCCACTATTATGCTAACATGGAAAAACAGCAGAAGTTGTGAGGAGAAATTTGTAGTCTTTGGATACCCACAATTCAAGAAAGACTTTGAAATTCCTTAGGTTGGAGATATTCACATATTTGTTTTAACCATTGACTGAACCAGCTGATTCTAACACATCTGTAGATATAAATCTGCTATAAATCTGGTGTGGCGGTGGTGGCACAGGTGGTAGAGGAGCCATTTGGTGACTGCAAGGTTGCAGGTTCAAGCCTGCCCACTACCTGACCCCATCGAAGTGTCCTTGAGCAAGACACTGAACCCCAAATTGCTCCTGGTGGCAGGCTGGAGCCTTGCATGGTAATCCCCTCCACTGGTGTGTTATTAGGTGAATGCCATAGCAGGCAGTGTGTGTAGGCTCTCCTGTCCATGCGCATCACTGTGGGATAGCTAGAAATGTCATTTCGATTCCTGTGTATGTCCAGTATATGTAGAGAATTGGCAATAAAAGAGACTTAACTAATTATGTATGTGCTTTCCCCATAGGAACTACATAAGCTACATGTTGACAATTACCTTTGTCTACCTCATTGTCCCTCTAATTGTGATGATGGATTCCTACAGCACCATCTACAGATATTTCAAAAAGACCCACAACTATAAGGTACAGAGCTCCACAGAACAAAGCCACACTGTTATATAATTAAAGCAGCACCAAGAGTGGTCATTCAGTGGGAGCCAAGCACCTTGAATCAGGTTGACCACTGAGGATTATAAGATAGAACAAATATACAACATCAAATGATTAATGTATGATTAAACAATTTCAACAGACTCTGTTTAAGCAAAATAGTCTTCAAACTACCTAAACCTCTTAGTTTTGTGAACACAGTATGTAGTTAAAGAAACTGAGGATACAGATGAATTAGAATCTATCCAAATGAGCAGAGATTCCCATCCACAGGGACCAGGGATGACCATGTTCCCTGACTTTCAATCTGCTGCTCCAGCATGCTCACCACAAAAATGGATTTGTAGTGCTCACCAGAAGACTGTTTCACTTTGATTTGTGACACTACAGTCTATGCCTTGACTACCATATAAATTTGAGTTCTCATAATGCTCAACCAAAACCATGAGCAAATTGTATGACACCCAAGATTTCGTCTTTGAATAGTTAGCAGAGAAAGGAGATTTTCTTTACCCATGTTGCTATTGGGTGTTTCCTGTCAAGGCAATTATTGTGTGTGCTGCATAAATCTAATGGAATTGAATTAAGGTTACTGTACATCTCTGTACATACTGTTCATCTCCTTTAGTTCAACACCACTATTCCAGTGAAGGCACTGCTACTGACCTGGGGCCCGTATGTGGTAATGTGCATGTATGCCTGTGTAGAGAATGTCAAACTGATCTCGCCCAAACTAAGGATGGTAAGAAAAGTCTCTCATTGCTAATACAAAACAATTATGTTGGCATATTTTGTCAAAAAGAGTAAACTGAAATGTGTAGTGTTCGTAACAGTGTATAGAATGTGATGAATAGAATGTTGGTGTGTGTAAGAAAGTTTTGGGTTCTTTCAAAAAGTATTTTCTTTTTCCTCTCTTAGATGCTTCCTGTGATTGCAAAGACATCTCCAATATTCCACGCCATTCTGTACTCATATACCAATGAAGCCTACAGGGGAGGCATCTGGCAATTACTGACGGGACAGAGGGTTGCAGATAAGAGGAAATAAGCTAAACAAAAATGTTACTTATGTTGAACAGAATGTTGAAATGAAATTGAAAATTCAACTGTGGGCAATAGACTGTTTCTTAGTATGAAACACTAAGCAAATCTGATCCTCTTAAGAGAACAGAAACTCAATTGAGCTCAATTTGTATTTGAAAGATAAATAGAATACTGTTGCCAGAAGCAATATTTTCCTCTGGGCAATCACAAGTAGAGTCCTACAGTATATGTGTAAAGATGATAGCAATGCAAGGTGGTGGTGCTCTTTCAAGACCAGACTTGGGCATGTAGGATACATGTGTTTTAGGGCGATTTTAGATGTTGCTTTTCCTTACCACATGCTGTCAACTGCAGAAGAAGAACAGTTAAAAGAACAGGGACATAGTAGCTGATTGAAATTAATCAAGACCCAGGTAGTTCTAAAATGGATGGAATTGTGTTAAAGTGTGCCATCTGCCTTTACCTCTTAGTTGACAAATAAAAACAGTAAATTGGAGGGGATTTTGTAATAAAATAAATGGCACGTTTTACTCACTGGGTAATTGTTTACTGTACACGCTAAAATTCTCGCTTCTGACAATAGAAGACCTGCACTGTATTTTTGGACACCCATTGGCCGACTGTGTTGTCTGAGTGAGATTTGCTCTCAGGTCATACTTTGACATCTCCTTTAAATAGGCATTCTAACTTGGTGACCGTGCTGACCGCTTGCCTGTCTGACATCGCTGTGGCTATTTGGCTCATGCAATGGCCAAGTTTGCCTAAGCAGATTAGCCAGCCATGCTCTCTCCCAAGAAGACATTTCTGTTTATGTAAGAGCACACGGCTAACCTTAGCGGCTAAGAATGAGGACTTCTGTGTATTAGGTGTTACTGTGGATCCTCCATGTGACCTGTTGGACTGTTAAATGGTTCACTTCTGATGAAGAGAAAAAAGTTGTAATGGTCAGACAGATACACAGGCACACACACACAAACTGGATGAGGTATGTGACCTCATGAATAGAATACCTTTGAACCCATTCAAAGATCAGTATAGTAAAGTGGTTAATAAGAAAATCTTACATTACAATTGTTAATTTTTTGATGATGATCACTTTGTCATATGCACTTTTCTACTTAGACTATTCAGGTGTGAATAGTCAGAATGATAAAATAAGAACAGGCCCATATGAGGACTGTAAAAGCTAGTGACCGGTTATGTGGCAGGGGCAGAGGTGTGATGTACTCACTGTGGCTAAAAACGTTAGGAGGCCATGTGATAATCTGCAAGAAAAGCGTCAGTCACACTAACCCGTGGGCTATGGACCTGGGCCAGGTGAGGTTCCCTCTATGGACATATAGGCAATTTCTGGCCTCACCTGGACCTTACATACCTGACACCCTACCTGTGACGGCATTGAGAGAGTCCACAACCCGGTTTTGTTTTGCACTCCAGCCGTCTATTAGCCATATTGCACAAATTAGCACTGTCATTACTAAACACAACTTTGTTCATCTGATAATGCCATGGAGGTCTCCTGTTTATGAAGCACTATGGTAGGTACCAGATACTACATTTAATTGCATCACTGTGCTGGTTTTTCTCAAACTCTGTCTCAAACTTTTTTTTTTTTTTGCAACAAATACCAAGATCTTCAGGTATTTCCCCAAACAAAAAAATCTAAATTATGTATTGATTTTACATTGATGTTAAGGGATAGATTGGGCTGTCATAATTTTATTCTTCTTATTTATCAGCACAAACATATGGAGCATAACAATTGGCTACCTTCTCAGGTTAGTGCAGTCTTCCGGAAGCTTTACAGATCCTACAGATTACCTAGCTGTGTTTTCTGAGAATTCCTTTAGAGCTATGCCTATACTTTGCCTGGGGTTAGATAGGAATAGAGCTGTGCAATTGATCTACTTGACTCACACTCTTGAAATGCATTGCTAAACTAGACTTAAATTAGTTAAACTTGCCAAAGTTCACAATGCACACTAATGAAGGTTAATGAGGTTAATAATATTTAAACATCCTACGCATTATCATCCTTATGGGAAATACTACTACTTCTCCTGGTAGTAACTAACATGGCTTACATTGAAGGTCTTGTAAATGATTCTGAGCAATACATAGTCCTCTTTGAGCATTTGTGGTTCTGCCTAACCAGTAAAATCTCTTGTCACACTCTAGGAAAAGCTTAACCTGATCCAGTAACGCTCAATTCTCTGAGTGCAATACAAGCATAAACATTGTCTGGCAAGATCTTACAGCTTCCATAATCTCCTCCACTGTACACAACTGTGTGCACCACTATCTGTCTTTGAAGCTTTATGTGATAGTGCTCGGTAGTACTACACATTTCAAACCAAAGGGTAGATTCAAAGTAAAGTAAATGGTAAAACACATGTTATTGCAAATAATCAATACAAGACCCTAGTCTCTTTTAGTATAACTTTTTTAGTATAACTATTTTTACCTGCCAACATTTTGAGCAGTATCTAAGATGGAAGGGGTGGGAACAATGGTGAACATATTTAATTCAATTTTATTTTAATTGTATAGTGCATTATACAAAACACATGTCTCAGCCCTTCACAACAAAGAGCACCATGAGCAATAGAGGCAAAAATATATATTTTTTTAGGTTTATTTTTTTCATTTCATTGAAATTTGTGCTCTATAAATTACTGTACAGGAAAAAGGATGAAACAGGCAGTTAATAGGTCTGAGGTCCAGGAGAAACCATGAAAAAAAAAAAAAACTAAACAAACAGGAGTGTTGGCAGCAATGCACTCATGCTGTCTTCATTGGCTGTCATTAGTGTTTTTAGCATCAGTTTTGCCATGCCTCTACTTCAAAATCTTGTGATCAACAAATCTTGTTATCGCTCCTTTGTCAGGGATTAGGTTCTGAAAACACATTTTGCTCTCCTATGGTTTTCACTGTAGAGGCTGCAACATGTGACAGTGCTAGCTCGTTTTAGGGTTTTAGGTCAGTGGTTCAAATAGGTCAGTAGTTGATGTGGTCAGCTGGTTTAAATAATTGTGCTGCAGTTGCACTGCATGAAAACAGATCGTTTATGACTTTTATGTCAAACTTTACATCCTACAACTTCAAACATTTTGTTTATTCCACACCACGATTAATTCAACACTTTTTATTGGAGTGTTGTTTCATTGATTTGACCATGATGCTAGTCACTGTGTCGCTTTTGCAAGTGGTTGTCATGCATTCAGTAAACATTATCAAGTAAACAGATGATAAGGTACACAATAATGATTCTACTCCGAAATATGTAAACAAAACCCACACATTTCAATACGTTAAAGTGAACTAACTGTACCAAATGACAAAGTGATGCCCTTCCACAGGCTTTTTTAAAATTATTATTTACAACAGGCTACTGCTGGCTTACACACTCCCAAAGCAAGCAAACATCAGTCCTAAAGTCAGAGAACGGCATCAAACTGACACACACACACACACACACACACACAAACACGCACCATGCCAGCGCACCCAGCCTCATGTGAGCACTAGAAAGTGACACATAAAGAAACAATGTATGAGTTATGGGTTTAGCTTAATGTGCTGTAATCTGTTCCATGCCAGTGATCCACCATATTAATGCACAAAGTTTTTACTTGCATTGTGAACACAAGCAACCTCTGTTACAGTTCTTTTTTTAAAGAAATCATTTTGAGGGGATTGAGGGCATAGAATAATCTGGATTAAATCATATTTGCGTCACTGCTCTTTAGTGCTTTCTGCTCTAATTTATCAACACCCAACACTCAAACAGGAGTTTTATGGTAGACAGACATTTTCCGTCTCTCTCTCTCTTAGCAAACTTTCTCGGAGTACAACAAATTTTGACAGCCTTTTTATGAAGTACTGTATGGTCGTACAGAAAGATCATAAGGAATCTGACAATGAACTAGTGTTGCTGTAATGCAGAAAACAATAAAAATAGAGAAAAGAAAATGAGTTGAAAAAATGTTGAAAGTTTGTCTGAGGTGAGCATTTAATAATAGCTGTTTACTCATGTGTTGACACAGGTCGGTCACAGAGTGTGGCTAGGCAAACCATCAGGTGGCCCCTTTAATTTACAAAGTGCCAGGGTGAACGCCCTTCTCGTTAATGAAATGGGGCTCTCTTATGAGCAGTGTCTAATCTCTCTATGTGTTGACAGATTAAAAAGGCATTATCGCCAGTGCAAAATTAACTGTCTTTCTGTGTTTCAATTCTGTTTCAATTCTCATCACCGTTATTACTATCATTAATGGTTGCTGAAGTAGTGGGTAGTGACAGAGCTTCAAAATCAAACTCAAATGTTTTTTTTTTTCTCTCTAAATCTCTAAATGAATGTGTCGCCCTTATACGTTACACTTCTGGGAATGGCTATCTGCAGTGGCAAATACCTTTACACAGAGATAGGATGATATAGCCTACGGTTTATTGATTCTTTGGAAACTGAGATGGTTTAGGACATATATCTGTTTAAATAGCCAGACACACTATATTGTTATGGTAGGCTACAGCAAATATCCTTGATAAGCAACAATCAAGAATAGAAAATCTATTCTGTAGGTAGAACTTTGCTGAAAGTAGTTATGCTGAAACTGCCAACACTATGTAAGAAAAAACACTACTTTTAATGTTAGGTATAATTGCAAATAGCCTACCAGCCTCCAGGTCCCCTTCACGAGTTACTGATTCACAAGTTATGCAAAAGGGAGCCCTCTCGTGGATAACTGCGTAGATGCTCTATATATTGCCGTAATGTTTATGGGTTGTGCTCCCAGCGAGCGTTTAGTGGTTCAGCATGAACTGTAGGCCAAAGGGAGCTGAAGTCTCTAAAAACCTTCATCCTGTAGTAGCCTGCCCCCGTTACAGCTAACAGCATTAGATGAACGTTATTGTGTTTTAGGCTTAGGCTACATTTAACCAGTCCGGAAAAAACTTTTACTCTGCGTCAAAAACACTGCGTTATTTAGGAAAAACGACAACAATGTGTTTGGGGACGACAACGGCCATGGCCGATACTAAATGCACAAACTGTTGACTGCTTGGACAGAAGGTGGCATCATAAAGCAGTAAGTGATCACTAAATCATTCTCCAAATTTTCTAAGCATCACCATGTTCGTCTTCTTCAGTCATTTTTTTGCCTTCTCACAATAACCCTCTGGTAAAACGTCGCCTACGTGTCATCAACGCATAGTGCTTCATTGCATTGTGACGAATAGAACGCGAACCCAGGCTCAAAGCGTGTAGGCTGTTGGGTAGCTCAGTTAGAGAATTCAGCCTGCCAGGTCTGTCGGCCTTCCTGTCTGTCACCTTGTCCTTCTCCATCAAAGGAAAACAAAGCGCGCCTGGCGTGTCAGACCTCGTTTTTTACTAGCTGACACTAAACAAAGACAAAGGAGGAGAAAATGGCTTCAAAGTCAGTATACTGTAGCACAGAACTCTTGCAGTCACTTCAGTTTCTGTTCCTTATTTAATCAGATTGTCCCAATGAATGAGCTATGTTTGTTTCTGTGAACGTACTTTAATATTTCTCTCAGACGACTTTTCTGTTGTATTTCAGTGGGACTGGAACCGTTGGCGATTTGTCCTGTTTGTCTACAGACCCGCCACTGTCTGATGAGCAGCTAGAGGGTGAGGCAGTGAAGTCACATGCACCATGAAACTGCAAGACATCATAGGCTACCATTAGGGAGCAATAATTCACCTGACCGTAAGCCTAGGCTAAAGACACAGAAATGGACTGTGAATGGACCACTTTTTTTTTTTCCAAAAGCTGTCTTAACAAATAATTTCATTTGAGATAATGAAATGTAAGAAATTGTGTTGCCTGAACTGAAAAGCTTTTAAATCATTTCAGGGAGATAATGAAAAAATATATATATTTCTGAAACTTATTGCATTAATGTTTTTATTGTGTTCATATTACTTTGGAAAGCCACAGTACTGTGGAACTGAGCAGTCATCCTCTGTCTTTGTAGAGTTGAAGGCTGCTTATATGCAGATGAGGAGATCAATGTCTGATCATCCGGTACCAGAGCAAAGCAACAATGATGACGGTGAGCATATCCAGAGATCTCTGAGACTGCAGGTCTACCAGTGCCAGGGTTCTAGCCACATACACATATTCATCAACAGAAACAGAAGGATGAATGGCCTAGTGGAAGATGACATGTGTCTTTTAAAAATAGCGTTTTTAAATACAAGTATTAAGAAAACGTCATAATAATGTTTGTGAGACTGTTTGAATGCTATCCGTCTTTATTTTTTCAGATGACGAGGAGGCTTTCCAAAACTTCCTCTCTGTTGTGACAGACAAGCAAAAATTCACCATGTGCCTGAAAGGTTCATTGCTTTCTATGAAGCTCTATTCCTACAGCTCTACTCCACTTGTTATCAACTTGTTGTGCTGATACCAATTCCCTCTCCTCCCTTTGTCTGTCTAGGTGAGCCCGAGGCCCAGCGTTATGTACACTTTTATAGAATGCTCAGCAGTATTCTGCATGCAGATAACATTACCAGTTTTGCACGAGGGGAGCTTATGAGGTAATCACTGTCTCATTGTCATCAGTATTATTGTTTGGCTTAGGCCAGACCTCTAGTATTATGTCAGCTTTATATCTGTTAAAAAGGTCCTAATGGCCATGGTGTTTTTTATGGTGTTCCCTATGGCATCCCATTTAAATGTTGAATTACTAGTCCAAGGAACAGCCCAAATATTGTTATTTAGGACAAAGTTAGCATGTATGTTCCTAAGCTTGTAAGGTCATAATTTTGCAATAAAAGTTTCTGAGTCTAGCTTTTCTTAATGGTTTGCTCCTTGCACAGGTTTGATCGTAGTAGATCTGGAGTGCCTGGTGAGGAGGACAAGTACCGTGATGTGATCACTTATTATGCCAAAGGAGCCCATTTGGTGGGACTGCAGTCCAGACAGTTGCTGAAGTACATCCTGCCTGATAGTTAGCATCAATATATTTTATCTGTCTTTTAGAACCATGTCAGTGAATTTACATGATCGCAGATGCATCCTCATAAAAACATTTTACAAAATAATCTCTTTCAGATTTTAAAGACATGAGAAGCCCTTATTCTAAGCGGCCATCCCTGTATTCAAACTACAGGCCGTACATGAAAACTATAGCTTTACCAAAGATACAGAATATGAAGTCCACCAAAAGCAAACACACTATGGAGATAGAGGATCACATCAAACAGGTTAGTCTTGCACAGACATCTGCTAACCTTAAAGTGACCTTAAGGACACAAGCTGCACATAACATTTCCTGCATGCCATGCCAAAACACCTCTGTATATAAAAAAAGTGCATGGGGGGATTTGGACATTCATCATAAAAAAAGTGCTTTTTGTCCCCCGCCAGCTAATAGTCAAACGAGAAGGGGTGCAGACGAATAAAATTGTGACCCCTGTGAAGGTCATGGTCCATCTAAATGTGAAGAACAGAAAGCTGCTGACCTATGATGACATAAACCAAATTAGAAAAAAGGTGATCCACACAGCACATATATATAAAATCACCTGAGCGTGAACATTAATAAATACATACATACATACACAAATATGAAAATGTATATCAAGGCTAGTCCTCTAGTCCTTTTTTCTTAAATTCCTTTTTCTCTTAAATAATTTTTTTTGTGCTACCCATCACTTTAAAACGGTTTTGTTTGTTTTTTTTCGCCAGCCTCCTTCAAACTCTTTCTTTGTGTCCTGTTCTCCTTTGTTCCCTCTGCAGGCCAAGGCAGGTTTGAATTCCTACTTGAGCAGCGTGACGCAGTGCAAGAGGTGGGACACACTGCAGTCATGGGGCTCCCTGCACAGCATCTACAGCAACCTGTACAAGAGCGCCAACTTCCCCGAGACCTTCAGCACCTACAGCTGGAGCTGGAGTGGCCGGAGGAACATGGTAGAGATCTGGGAGCTGGTGGAGCCCAAGGGGGCAGCTTCACTAGAGACAATGCCAAAATACCCACATCCCCAAACCCGCTCTGTCTCTGCTGTGAAAAATAAAATGATTGGGTAGAAACTGGCATGGCTGCTCTGACTGAGTTGTGCTCATGCCTTGTGCTGGTCTGGATATAAGTGCTCAGGCTGAAAGGGTCTGGCTTGGAGATCTGTGGGAACAGGAAGTTGAATAATTACCATTGTCAAGTCCTAGTACTCTCTACTTAATGGTTGCCATTCCTGTTGAGTCAAGGAATTGTAGGAAAATGTGTGTGTGAGTGTGTGTGTGTTTTGATTTTGAGAGCTTTTCCCTTGATAACCATCATGTATCATGCATTCCAGAAGCCAATGATTGGACAGAGTGTTCCTATTACTGTGTGTGTGTGTGTTTGCACATGTGCATACTGTATGCATGTTCACATATAAAATATGTACCAGTATTGCATCCCTAAAGTATTTTATGCCTGTTGATCCCTAAAGTAGCCTTGACGAATGGCCTGGTCTAACAGGAACAATGTGAACTGCTAAGATTGGACGGTTTAATGTTTATATTAGTCTAGACTAGACAGAATATTTCCCAGGACAAATATTTAAAACTTCCTTGTTGACAGCAAAGACTTATAAACCTTAAGATAAAAATATTACATAATATAGACATTTTTCGATTAGTTAGGCTAATACCCAGCAAGCTGTGGCCACACTTTATTAAAAGTCTTTTGAGTGTCCTAGCCCGCTAATGTTTATGCCTTACTTATCTATCATATGGACCCATGGGCCTATTGTCTTGATTAGTTTTAGTCAGCTTTGGAGTAGTAGATTTATCACACCTTAAGATGCTTTTGAAAAGGGACTCCTATTCTCCAAATGTTACAATGTGACTGAAGCTTTCTGTTATTCAGGACACATACCTTTTTCTCTCTGGAAAACAGCTGATTCCCATGTCCCTGTCCCGTGGTATTAGCACTTTATTTTAAAGCCTTTGGTTGGCAGTATAGTCTACAGTCAGGATGGGAGGGTCCTATTCCTAAGCTTACAGTACCCCACTTCCTTATAAGGAACAAGAAAACAGTTTATGGCCTCGGTATGGTACACACACACACACACACATATTCTCATATACAGTATGCTCCAGTGTATATTCTGAGCAATATGGAAAATTGCTCACACAAATGCAGTCATTGGTTCTAGTTTTGTGTGGGCAGGTTGTGTATGTTACCAACACCAACATCCAAACATACAGTGTTAACGTTTGACAATAGGTCTTTCTAACTGGCTTGTCAACATTTTTGTCAACATTCATACAATCGGGTGAGTCACTACAGAAGGCCATCATGAATGAAATTGGTCTGTTTTTGGCTACTGGATTTAATAGATTTCTCTGTTTGATGCGTGCTCTTTGTTTGTGTGTGCTGATACTTACTAAACCCAGGTCACTCGACTGAGGTCAGTGGGTATTGAAGGGGAAGCTGCCAATTATCTGCCACTGCCAGGTGAAAATTCCAGGTTGCCACACCCACCTGCTCGTCTTACTCTGAGAGATTTGTCTATGTGGTTTGTCTTTCATACTCTTTGTCTTGTGTTCTCCCTTTCTCTTTCTCTCTCTCTCTCTTTTGTGACCGGGAGGCTAGTCATGCTGATCAGCACTGATAAAACTAGCTATTTCCTGTGGCAGTGCTGAAAGCAGGATGTCTCAATGAGGCACACAGTTCCCAGCTCAAAGTGAAAGGGAGATACTGAGAGAGCTGAGGAGAAGATAGGAGAGCTGGCAGCACACTGGCAATTCTTTGGAAAAGACAAGACATGGATGATGAAATTACATCTTAGACATCTCCTTTCTCTCTTCTTTCGCAACAGTTTCTAGCAAGAGGGTCCCCAAAAATGGCTTCACAAGACCGGGGTCCAAAGAAAACATATGTATCCACTTTCAGCATGGATTTGAAACCTTCTCGCTCTCCAGAGGTTAACACAGCACATCTGGGGCAAGGGGTAGAGAATGGAGTTGTCCAGAAGAGCAGAGATCTCACACAACATGAGCAAAAATCTCCTACAGGTAAGGACATTGGGTTTATTTTGTAGGGGAATTTCATGTGTGTATTTTAAGTGGAAATAATATCCTAACTACTCAATTACAATGGTTTAGAATGGAGCCTGTTTAAGCATTCCAGAGAAATGCTTGTCGCAGAGACAACAAAGGCAGGAAACTGGTGGAGACGGATCTGAGACCACTTACAAAGTGCTGACTGAGAATAGTTTTGGTCACATCCCTGACACATTAGGAGAGGATGAGAGTCCTGGTCATCCTGCTCCAGATGTGGGCTACTGACATTACTGTTTTTGTTAACAAACATACTGTGGCTCTCAACAGTTTGCTGAACCATGCACTCGTCTCTTTACATGCATTTCCTGTTCTTTGTACCAGGCAGAATATGCCTATATTACCTGTCTTTAAGCTAGCAACATTGTCATCATTGTCAATCAAAGAGTAATTTATTTTTTTAGATGGATTTCTTTTGTGATTATAAACTATGCACCAAGATATGTTGAATCCTGTACTGTATTTTGGTTAGCATGGACCACAGGACCTACTGTATCACACAGCCTAGCTCCCTTTTTCTCAAAAGGTTGAGACTTGTTGAGAAATATTTGTGACTTTGTGTAGGTGCAGTTTTGGAAGCAGTTGCGTTGAGTAAATTATGACAGCATATTTTACAGTAACTACATATTACCTGCAGTTTTGCATGTCAGAAGTAGTATTTTTGTTTCCTTGGTAAGGTGTTTTTAGATATTAGGTCCTATGTTACTGATTTTGTGAGTGATTCTGTAAGTGTGTGTGTTTTTTTTTTAATTCTGTCTGTGATTTGTCATATTTTGCTAAATTTGGATTAATTGTCCGGTTGTCTACACTGATTTTAATGGATTTTATGAAGACATAATTACTAAGGTCAGACTGCGACATAGCAAAGAAGTTCAGTTTTGTCTAGTCGTTTTCTACTAGACAGCCATTTTGTTGATGTTCATTTTCAAGGCCTTTTCCATAGTGAAACTCCACACTAGTCTAAACATTTTCTACTACTCTGATACTTGACATTCTGTTGTTGTGTTTTCATGTAATCTGTTGTTATTTGTTCTCAACACTGTACCAGTCTATAAAGCTGTGTGTATAGCAGAAGTACATGAGACCAAGGTCCTCAGTCAGCAACAACCAGATGTAAAACACACGTCTAGCAGTCCACTGGTGGTATCTTCAAAGAAGAGTCCGGCCAGGGAAGAGAAGAAGAGAGGTATTGGTAAACCATGCCTGCTCCGCTAATGAACCTCATGTCCCACTCAGCAGACCTTGTCATGTGACCTCATCATATGACCTCCTTGCCCACTGTGGTCGACCAAGCTGATTGTTTTTGTCATTCACTTGCAGTTGTCACTCCCAGGAAAAGAACCAGCATCAGCACAGGTGAGAAATGGGCCTTTGTTTTATGTGTGTATGTTTCCTGAGAAACATCAACAAACAGTACATGATGAATATTTCAGAAAATACCTGACAACGTGCCATCTCGATTTCTTGTACTCTGGGTACTGTGTAACAATATAGCTAAATTAGAAGATATAACAAGTGGAGTTATGACAAACTATGTCTCTCCCTCTTCAGACCCTGCAGTGAAGTTTGTGGAGCCCCCGGAGCATGTGGAAGTGCGTGTAGGGGAGACCGCTAAGCTCTCCTGCTCCTACAACTCCCCAGACCCTGTGGTCTCCTGCTGGATCCACAACAGAGAGGAGGTTGTTCACCACACACCACCACCAACTGCCACTTTTTACTATATTGATTAAAATCCCCTCCACACCCTGATTGACACAAATTAATGAATTGCCCCAACATAAAAATAAAGAAAAATGTCACCTGTGACACTAAAAGACATTTACTTTTGTTGCCATCCCATCAAAATGATGAAATGTCTATCAATAAGTCTATCAAAGTTAACTTTCACAATTTACATTGATTACATTTCATGCACTGTGTAAATGTCTTCAAAAGACAGCACAGCACGTGCACATGTATTTACTGACATGTCTCTCTTAAGAAAAGAACCATATGTACATGAGATGTGACGGTAATGTAATGTTGTCTGGCTCAATCTAATATGGAATGTGTGCGTCACTTGAGACCCTTTTTTCTGCCAGGCTGTGGTGAGTAAGGATCGCTCCAGAGTGAAGAGTCAACAGCAGAGCAGCAGTTTAGAGATCTTGGATGTCAGGCCTGAGGATGCAGGGAGTTACACGCTCTTTGTGAGGAACCGTAGAGGTTCCATGCAGCACACCATCCAGCTTAGGGTCATAGGTGAGCTCTTTACCCCCATCCTTTCTGGGAGTGGTACTTTTGTGGTAATTTTGAAACACGGGGCATGCACAAATGAGTCAAATCTCAGATGGCCATTCTTGCAGCCAATGCACATAGTGATGTCCTGAGAGGGCTGGGGTGTAAGGCTGTGTAGAGGACCAAGAGAAACAAACATAGGTTCAAACTTAGAAAAGCTTTATTTCAAAGTTCAACTCAGAATGAAAAGTTAGAATTGCTAGAGCAACAGTAAAGCCTTCAAATACCTGCGCTACAGTGAAGCTTCCAAGCAGTTTTGTACATTTCAGCAGTTCTTGGTCTATGTTTTCATAATAATTCCACCTCTCAGTCTGTGTCCAGATGCTCTCGTGTGCTTAGGTGTCTGCTTTCTTTGCCCTTGCTTATTCTGACTATAGGCCTACGCTCCTGTTCTAAGTAGAGAGGTTAAACATAAAAACCTGTCTGAAAGATGCATTTCTGGAAATGCAGTCGGCCGTGTTGTATGGGAGACTCACTTCTGTGAGATAACATTGTGTCCCTCTACCACATATCTGGGGGGTATGGTATCTCAGACCTATTCAATTAGTGGCCCAAGGCATGGAGACCTCACACATTGTGTGATGTGGTGCTCCTCTGCATGAAGAGTGAGCAAGTTAAAAGATATGTCTAATAGCCTAAATAAACTAACAGATGACAAAGCTTGTTGACTGTTGTACCATGGACACACCTTATTGATAACCTACATTCAAGTCTTGTTATTTAAGTACCAGTTTATTTACCAGTTATTTAAGTACCAGGAAAAGAATATGCCTTGATCCACCTGCACTTTACCCATTGTTAATCTAGTGGTTAGGACATGCTTTCTGTTTTGCCTGTGAGCTTTTCTGTTTTGTCCTGTCTTTTCTTGTCTGTCTATCGTTCCTCTAGTGGTTAGAATAGTTAGATGTTTTCTGTTTACCTGTGCACTTTGCACTTGACTTTAAAACTAATATATTAACATCATAGTGCTCTCAAACAAACGAATTAAGTTACAGTAACAAACAATCAATATTCAAAGTATTCAAAGTGTTCTCTCTCACTTACTGTGATATTATCCTTACTATAATATTGCGTTAATATATTGGCCTTTAGGGTTAAAATCACCTTTCTAGTACCTTTCTTATTGTCCTGTGTTACTGTTGCAATGAGGCAATGATCTGTCTGTTTCCTCCACCAACTTTTCATTCCTCCTGTCTAGACCGACCCCACCCTCCAGCCTCCTGCCCCTTCGTGTCCCAGCTGACCTCCAGCTCTCTGGTGCTCTCCTGGTCGGGCCCATGCTACGATGGTGGCTCTGCTGTGACAGGCTACGTGGTGGAGCAGAGGCAGGTGGGTCCCGGCGATCCTGGGGAGTGGACTGAGCTGACGAACCGCTGTCAGAATACATGCTACCGGGTGCGCTCAGGCCTCGACCCGTCTGGAGAGTACCGCTTCCGTGTGCGGGCCTACAACTCTGTGGAAGTCAGTGATCCCAGCGAGGAGTCTGACTGTATCAAAATAGAAAATCAAGGTAAGACATCAGATCACATCAGATCAGATTTGCCTTAATTGTGTAACTGAGACATTTGAGGCAATAGGGCAATGAGATACAAATTACAAACACAGCGCAAATACAAATTAGAAGATATATTTACCCCTATAGAATCACACTTGCACACACTTAAGTTGTTACAAAAGTAAGTTGTCCCATCCCTTTTTCAATTCGTACAACTGCATCATAGCTGAGAATATCATGCACACACCCACATCCACATCCACACCCACACACACACTCTCACGGCAGTAAATGTTTCCTACCTACGCAAAGGCTCTGCATGTACAGTCAACAAGTACTTTTCTCTAAATGGGTCTGAAATGCCAGGCATTCAGGCTCACACACCTCACATACACACATGTCACACCCCCTTTCACTCCCCCAAAAGTCAACAAATATCTAGGTTCTGCCAGAGCCAAAGAGAAATGCATGAAGGTATAAAATGTCTTTGGGATAGTTCTGAGGTTGAGATACGGCTCCAGTTAATGGCTTAACCATGCATTTCACTCTTATCCTGTTGAGCTGCTCAGTTAATTCCACATCATCTTCTTGGCGCATCATTTCTCTGAGCATTAGATTTGGAAATTATCATTCTGTGATTGAAATGGGCTGTATAAATAAACTTGCCAAAACCTGCCTTGTTGGTTACTAGGAGGATAAATGGTTTAATACTGATTCACAGTTCAGGATCTCAACAGGATTTGAACAGTTCAAGTTACAGTAGAGAGATTGTTATGCATAAAGCTCAGCTCAGCTCAGTTAGTTGATTGCAGCTGGGCTGGCTACCCAGCGCAAGATTGTTTCTAAGTCTCTAAGTTTCTAAGTCGATGGGGGAAATTCAGTCGTTTTTAGTAAATATTGTATGAAATATGAAAGTTTACACAGATACAAGGACATGTAATAGTACATGATCACAGATGTCTATTATAAGACCTACAGAATGCAGTGTGAACAGCATTTTACATCAGCAATTTAAGTTGCATTAAACATGGTTTACAAAACCATACAAAACAATTACTGTTATTGTCAATGCAATAGCACTGTATTACAGGTCTGTTTAGGATAATAAGTCTATTCATTAATATTGTGGTGGTTAAGCTGTATGTGAGGCATTATTAATAAATGTATCCTTTATCTTTCTAGAGTTGCCACATGAGGAGTTGTATGTGGATGTAGTCATAGACACCAAACATACTGTGAAGGATCATTACCACGTCCATGAGAGACTTGGAGTGTGAGTGTCTCACCCATGTACACTCATACAATAGTAACTGAAGGGGCACTAATGACATGCTGATGTCTGAACTGGGTTTATGGGTGCAATACTAGGCACCTTCAACTATGTTGTATTGATGCTGTAATAATGTTTTAACATATAATGACAATTGTTCCATAGAGGGAAGTTTGGGCAGGTTTTCCGGCTGGTACACAAAGAGACTGGCCGAGCATGTGCCGGAAAGTTCTACCGGGGACGTGGTTCCAGGGACAAGGCAGCGGCCAGAAAGGAGATTGAACTGATGAACGAGTTGCACCATCCAAAACTTGTCCAGTGCCTGGGAGCCTATGACAGCCGCTCTGAGATTGTCATGATCATGGAATAGTGAGTTTGTTATCTTGCCACATACTTTATATGTATTTGTTTAGGGTTTGGCTTAGAGATTTTTGATGTCCATTTCCTAGGTAGCTCAACCCTATTAAAAGCTGCAGTGATGCCTCGGGACTCAAGAGAATTCTTTACTGAGCAACAGATCGCTTTGATAATTACGAAACACAAAAAGAAATGTTGAGTGTCATCCTTAATTCAAAAACCTCAACTCTTCACTGCCTTGGTGTTCATGTCTGCAGTATTGCTGGAGGAGAGCTGTTTGAACGCATCATGGATGACAACTTTGAGTACACTGAGCCTACCAGTGTGAGCTACATGCTGCAGATCCTGGAAGGGATCCAGTACATCCACCAAAAGAACATTGTCCATCTGGACCTCAAACCTGAGAACATTGTGTGTGTCAACACTACTGGAACATTAATTAAGATCATTGACTTTGGGCTTGCCAGCAAACTGGGTAAGGCACAAGCACCTTGAAAGTTCCCTTTCAACTCATCAGACTTTATTCACAGTTCAAATGTGCACAGACATTTGTCTACTGTACATATTTGATATTAGAGAATACTTTTGGGTATAGGCTCAGAAGTAGTTCTGATCAAGAGGGTTGTTTGGTAAAGTGTAATGCTTATAACAAGATTAATTCTGTGAAACAC
This sequence comes from Limnothrissa miodon, assembly GCA_017657215.1. Classification (NCBI taxonomy): domain Eukaryota; kingdom Metazoa; phylum Chordata; class Actinopteri; order Clupeiformes; family Clupeidae; genus Limnothrissa; species Limnothrissa miodon. The sequence goes on along the minus strand of JAGFZM010000161.1, from coordinate 379,413 downwards.
TGTTGTTTCTAGGTGCATTCCATCTTGTGTTATTGAGCTTGAAGCTGCATTCTCACAGTGCCAGTCTTATTCATTATGACTGGGCAGTAGAAGCACAGATAGTATCTGAGTGCTTTGTTTACATAAACAGGAATGGGTTTGGCCTCTTGAAAAGCTAAAGGCAAAAGACATAAAAAGAAACTTGGTGATCATCATTGGCATCTCATGACTATGCCTTCACGCCTTCACTCGTGCGGTGCATACTGCGTGTCGTGCATTTATAGTGCAGTAATGTCAGAGTGCTATGATGCAGGCCAAGTGTGAATCACACCTTAAAGAGCCTCCTCAGACGGAACGGCAAAGCTCAAGTGCTAAGTATAAACCTTGCTGTGGCAGTGCTGTTTCACATCCACAAACGTGATGCTTTCATTTCCACTCCTTTTTAATAATATAAGCATTCAGTAAATAAAAATTTGAATGTTCTGGCTGCCTAAAGAAAGTGCTGACTCACTGAAAGCACTATGTCTAAGAATGGCCCGTTTCCTTCCAGATCCTCTCAACCCGCTGATGGTGATGCATGGAACCCCGGAGTTTGTGGCACCAGAGGTGATCAGCTTTGAGCCTGTATGTCAGGCCACAGACATGTGGAGCGTTGGAGTCATCTGCTATATCCTGTAAGCCCCATATATGATACCCCAAATACTATGCGAATATGCCGTTCGCTAGGCTACTGTACTGAGCGAGACAGTGTTGGATTAAGAGGAGCAATTTAGCATTTTGTTTACTGTAGTTGGAGTGCAGGTTTGTTATGGTTCCTTCCTGAATTTATTTAATGCAGAGGAAAAGGTCTCGTCTCCAGTTGCAGACCCACGTCCCCTCCTAACATGCAAGACTATTTATACACTTTGTACTTAGCACTGCTGCCACCTTCTGTTAACAAGGTAAAAAGGCCCAAAAGAAAAAAAAGGCCTGTAACATCAACAGTGCCATTAGGCAGTCTTCTCTCTTGCCCTGTATATCAACGCTTTTTTATTCTTCTTCCCCACATGCTCATTCAGGCTGAGCGGAGAGTCGCCTTTCCAAGGGAACAGTGATGCAGAGACTCTGTCTCTGGTGACGGCAGCCTGCTGGGAGTTTGACCAGGAGAGCTTTGAGGACATCACAGACGAGGCCAAAGATTTTATCCGCGCCCTGCTCAAAAAAGACAAGAGGTCTGTGTTTGCAGCCTGCAGACATTTAGTTCACCCTGTAGCTTGAAGCTCTGTATTGGCTAATATACTAGTATGTTTAGGGCAAGGATGTCTTGTAAAGAAGCTCTGGCTCACCCATGGATGGCATCTTTCTCTACATCAGAGCCCAGAATAACCAAGTCCCTCAACAAGGACAAGATGAGAAGGTTTTTGGCTAAGCAAAAATGGAAGGTATGGCGGAACTTTTTTTATCCAATAAAGAATTCTTTGATTATGTGGGATAAAATGCTATGTTTTTTGTATCTGTTCAGAAAGCTGGAAAGGCGGTGCTAGCATTAAAAAGGATGGCCCATCTTTCCAGCAAAGCCGATGGCTTAGACTCTCCAAACTCTTCTACTGATGGTAATTATTTATCATCATTTGTCATCAAGTTCAAAATTTGTGTATTTTCTGGAAGTTCCATAGTGTGTGCCATGCCAAAACAGACTAAAGAGAAGAGCCAGGCAGAGTGAGGGAAAATGAAAATGCCTTCCTCAAAACCAGCCATGCCTCATCCATTCAGTGCCCAATAGGACCTGTTGTTTGATCCTCCAGAGCTATGCCTGAGTCCACAGGCAGAGAAGGCGGTCCAGTCCCTGGAGATGAGCCTGAGGAGAGAACCACACTTCCAGTGCATCCTCAGCGACACCACTCAGCCCCGAGGCTCCACGGTCCACCTCGTGTGCAACATCCAAGGTGGGGAGTATAGGCTAAACGCAACCATGCGCAACGCATCAGAGCAGACGTTAGCATTGACCACTGAATCACATGAGCTATATCCCATGATAGGACTGCAGCACATGAGGTCCACGTTGGGTTGATTAAAGCCCATCAGTCCTGTTAACTCACTAGGAGGAAGGGGTGGAATGTTCATACCTGAGATGCAGTAGACTGACTTGAGTTTTGATTTGGAGCGAGTGTGGTGCAAATGCTTCACTGTTGTTAATGTTCAACCCCCCAGGGTATCCAGATCCAGAGGTGGTGTGGCTACAGGATGAGGATCCGGTGGAGGAAACAAAGCGGGTCCAGATTGAATACAAGGAGGACGGTACCTGCACTCTTGTTCTGTCAGACGTGGTACTACGGGACTCAGGGATCTACAAATGTCGTGCCACCAATAGCCTGGGGGAGGCGCTGTGCTCAGCCCGCCTTACAGTGCAGCTGTAGAGGCCAGTGTCTTTCAACCCAGGCTCTGATGAACTAATACTAAACCTAGTCCAGGCTGTGCTTCAAGGTAGAACTAAGTGATATAATACGGGTATTTTGCTTTACCGTATGACTCTATAATACTCTATAATACATGAGTACAATCACAACACCATCAGAAAGAATTGTTTGATGTCCACATTTCCAGATGCCTCCTAGTTCAGAGGCTCAATCAGTGGTCTCAGAGTTACAAATGAAAGTCACTGTCACAACTGCAGATCCACTGGGAGCACTTAACATTATATCTTTTATATATTAAAACTTGGTTACCAGTATATTTTTAATAGTGAAGTCAACTATATTAAACTTCACTTTATGTATTTTTATATGAAGACATATATGTGCACTTCTGTATATTTATATAAAAAAATAAAGTGAATAATTTGTTCAAATGGGACCCAATCTCAGAAGTAATGGTAGTACTGTACATCTGTTCAGATATTGCATTCTGGTGTAAGTTTAAAAAAAAAGTATATGCCAAGTATTTCATATTAATTTTAATATCCTCATTTTATAACACAGGTTATCCATTATCTTTGGTCAGCTAGTGCATAAAAACATCTCTAAATTTTCTTTATACATCTCTATATTTTTTTTCTAATACTTAAATGACATCTGGTGTGGTTTATTGTGTTGTTATTGTCTGGGTTTAAACAGCCTCACTCCATGATGCCTGCTAGTATTCTCAAGGCAAAGCAGAGTCTTTAAGCTCAGTCTGTACAATTGCACATTTACACATGTGATTCTGAAAAGGTATAAGAGCATTCTGATATGTTCTGATATGTACAGTAGATGATTTTTTTAAGGCTGTATCTTTCAGTAACAGTAACATATGCCCACATTCTCTCTATAAATTCTGAGCAATAAAAATGGGACAGATTTTCTATGGCACAAATTACACAGCACACAGAAATGTGCATAGCAACGTTCTGACCAATTTCCAGTCATCACATGTCAAAAGTGAGAGAGATACAATATTTATGAACTGGAGCACACTTCACAAAAGGAGAGCCACTCGGATTAAGCAGTAGACATTATGGAGTGGAAGCACTGCTAATCCAGGCAGTAACACATTTCAAAACCTTTAAAAATAGATTTTGTGAACTGATGCCAAAATGGGTGAGATTGCATGTCCATTTTATGAAATGCAGCATTTAGACAAGGTACTGTATTAGAGTTCTTTTTCAAGAGCAGAGTCTATTGCCATACAAGCAAATATGTTATTGTATGGACCAGTCTGTGGAATACACACTTGAAATAAACACTTAAGTTATTAAAAATGGGCAGATCAGGAAAGAATCAATTCTCTACCTGCATGAAGGATCAACCGAAAGAAAAATGAAGAAGCAACAACAAAAAAAAAAAAAAAAAAAAAAAAAAACACACCCAGAGTCAGGATTACCATATTCCCTTCTATGGGTGCACTGGCGTAGTTCTCCCCTGGTAATGGTTTAAAGATAAATTCACTGGAGAAACCAGGGGTCCTTTCTTCCTGGAACTTGTTCTCAATGAAAGGCCATTTCCAGTATTATTACATACTGGGCTAGGGATAAAAATAAGTGTCCCTATTAAAGTCTGAGCTCACACTTTTGGAATCAACCAGTGTTTTGACCGACTGCATTGGGTGGTTGTTCAGGTCTTCAAAGCACACCATTGTGTGTGTGTGTGTGTGTGTGTGTGTGTGTGGTGAGTAGACAGCAGCTGGAGAAGGAATGTGTTGCATCCTTCTCACTTCTCTTAGGAGGACAAGGCTGCCTCCTCCAGTCTCTGGTCGATTCGCTGCTGCAACAGGTTCCAGGCTTTCTCTACCTGAATGTTCAACACATCAGGAACATTAGCACAGAATCAACTGTAACTACTCCATAGGTTCAGCAGCATGTTTTACAAGAAATGTGATATAAAAATAGAAGGAATTAATGCAGACAAGTTCACAAATCAGTGTTGTGTGAACACAATACGTTTTCAGGAAAATGTCTTGTGGACGGGGCCATAGTCTCTCCGCTCTACCTCATGCAATAATGGAAATCGTGTGACTTCCACTCCCACTTCATTGTGACTTGGCTTCCCTGTCATTCCACCCCCTGGCATCCATGTTAATGATGTTTGCTCCAATTCCCACATGACCACATGATGTGACGCTACCATAAACATGGCTTTCACTGGAAGTACTTTATGGCTCCAACAGATCTGAGCACAGCAAAATGCTCAAGTGGGAATTCAAAGTCAAAGTGTTCAATTACAAAGAAAACTGGACTTTTTTTTGCTCGGAAGTGAAACCCCTTCAAGCTCCCAGTTGCTTATAACTGAACACTTTGACTACCATGACCTTCACAGACATGTAGGAGACCCAGTTTGACCCATTTTTACACGACAGCAGAGGGTACCTCAAACTATAAAAATGGGGCCGCATCAGCCTATTTAACTATAGCTCTCCTCAAAGACAAATGCAGAGCAGAGATGTGTACAAGCCATTTCACGTCCACAAAGGGATTTCTTTTATGCAAATGAAGAGGAGTTGAAAACAAGATGAGTTTATAGAGCACATTGTTACTGAGTCAAGCCTAAGGTATACTGAATGGCTGAAAGTGTGTGTGTGTGTGTGTGTGTGTGTGCCCACCTGTTTCTGTGTCTGGTGTGGCTCCCAGAGTGTGCACACCACCACATTGGCGTGCTGAACCTGTTTAGCGCTGGGCCACTGGGACTGCAGCCGCCGCATGGCATCCTCCTCACTCACCCCGTCTCGCTCCACAATCCGCCGCACCGCCTGACGCACACACACACACACATACTGATGAGAGTGGGGAACAAAAATGACAGGTCCCAAGTGTGGATGAGTCGAGTTGCTCATGCAGCAATTGCAGTACCTCTTCCTCTGGAATGGTGGCAACCCAAACCTCATGTACCAGTGTCTCCCAACCAGCTTCCAGCAGCACTGCGGCGTCAACCACACACACACGCTTGCCTGCCGGAAATGAGCCCACATTAATTTGCTAAAGTTCTTCAACTTAAAACCAATACTAACTAAATAAAATAGAATTTTAAATAGAAGAAATACAAGAATATGACTGTACCTTCTACTCTGGCCTCTTGGATATGTTTTTTAACCAACAGTGCAATTTCCGGCCAAACAATATCAGTAAGAGCTTTTAATCTTTCCTGCAACACAGACAGTACATTTGTCAGCTGTGACATGGGCTTCCTTTTCCTGAACGGTTATGATATTACAAAAGAGAACAGCACCGTACAGGATTCCCAAACACCTTCCTGCCCAGCATTCGTCTATTTATGGTCTTATCCTCGTTCAGTATATCTGAAACAGATTGTGACATTATAATTAAGTCAGATTGCAAACATGAGACCCAGTCGAAGTATGTCACTTCTAGCTCACTCCCTGTACTGTCTAGACGGCTGACCGACCTGTCCCAAACTCCTGCACCACTCTTTGGTGGGCGGTGGCCCCGGGCAGGTAGGTCTCGTGGCCCAGCTGGTCGCTGTCAATGCGGGCTGCTCCCAGGGCCTCCAGGCGGCGGGCGATTGAGCTCTTCCCACTCCCACTGCCCCCCGTAAGGCCAATCACATACGGGATGAGGGGCAGGTCGGAACGTGGCTGATGAGGAGGAATGGGTGGATAAACGGACAAAACGAACAAACAAGTAGCACGTAAGTGTTATTTAAATAACACCCTGGTGTAAGAAACCTAATGTGGCCAAGAATACCATGCAAGTGTTGCATCTTTAATGTTCTGTTATGTTGGAACTTCATATTGTTTTATTACTGTATGACATGGAGTACCGTTTCATTGAGCAGAGATAGTGAGTATATCCATTCATTATGTTGATCACTGCCAGTGCAACATATTTATAGATGCTTATTTGTTACAGATTATGAGGTCCACCTGAATGCGCAAACTCATACCTGCGGTGAGATGAGCAAAGTGCCCAGCAGTCGGGAGCGCAGACTGGAGGAGCTTATCTTCTCCTCCTCGATCTCTGTGTGATGGGCGTCCTTCAGCAGCTGGATCTCGTACAGCACCAGCTCCGGGAGGCCCTGCGGGGTCAGCACAAATATGTGAGCGCGGTTAAGATTCAGTGGAGCCTTTTCTTGCAAAAGCCAAGAAAAGGTTAGTTATGAGCAAAGTCCAGCAGATGTTTTGACCTTTGAACAAACACACTAGTTTGCAAAGATTAACTATGAATTGGAGATCTGGTAAGCCATTTAGAATGTTCATCCTGAACAATACCACATGTACTTGTGAAAGGAAGCTGAGAAAGGAACAAACTCTGCCTTAATCCTGTAAAAAAGCTGAAAGATGATACTGTTGTGACAAGGAGGCATATCCATTTTCAGCAAAGCAAACATACATTTTCAAGCCTCCTTTTGTTCACAGCCTCGCCGCCCTTCCTCGTCTCCTCACTGACCACAATGCACTGCAGCTCAGGGTCAGTGATAGAGGGGCCAAAGGGGTCAAAGAGCGGTACGATCTCATACTGCAGCGAGGGCTTCACGTCCCGCAGGAACTCCTCCAGCCTCTGCACACGCCGGGGGTATGGCTCGATCAACTCTTTTAACACCTTCTCTACATGAGACAACAACAGAACAACGGGAAAAACAAAAAGTTAATTATTCTCTACAACTTAGTCACAGTATCTGTGGCATGTTATAAAACGAAAGAACTGTTCAAACTGGTTTCCATCTGCCTTGTACTGTATCAGTGTATTGCATTAAATATGAGTAGGAAAACAACTCACAATGTAACCAGTGTAAACAATCTGGAACACCAGGTCAGGACTAGCTACATTCCAAGAAATAATCCAACTCAGATTCATGTGAGACACACACTCACTCTTTAGTAACTCTTTGTCCGACACGCCGATGAGGAAGCGCCTGTTGGCGAGGAGACACGAGATATTCAGTAGGGTCTTGTGGGCAGCATGAAGGCGGTCAAATGTCCCACCGAGCACCACGTTGCTGTATGTGTCCATGGGCTCTGGTTGGCCCATGGCCTTCTCCTTCTCCTCCTCAGAGTCCTTCATTACCTCTCCTCCACTGTCCTTGCCCTCGCTCCTCTCCAGGACCTGGAGCTGCGGGTACAGTAGCACTGAGCTCAGGCTGGGGTTGCACACATAGCAATGGCCAGCATACCTCTGCAGGCACTGGGCCACTAGAGACGACTGGCCGGGGTCATGCAGGGCGTAGTCCGTCAGCACCACCTCAGGGGAGTGGGACAGGGACTGTGGGGAAGGGAAGGGGTTCGCCCCTCCATTCGAACCCAAGCCGGCACACATGTTAGTCAGCAGGACCCGGACATCAAGGTGGCCGCAGACGTCGGCGGCATTGCTGTAGAGACGGGAGATAAGGCTGGAGAGGTCCACCACAGGGGGGATGTAAACTGGACGGGCCTGGCCGGAGGCACCTAAATTCAGGCCCGGGTGGAGGTGCACATACAGGGTCCGCTCTACCACCTGGGCAGCCGAGCTCAGGACAGGCACGATGCGCAAAGGGAGGGTGTGAAGGGGGGAGGTGAGGACCAGTATGCCTGTACTGAACATCGACATAGTAACCAATGCAAGGGCTCACAGCATCTGTAAGGGAAGGAAAATCATCCTACTTTACATTCTAATGACTAAACTCTAAACATATTCACAATACATCAATGTGTTCGCAAGACAAAGCACAGAACACAGATTTCTATCCCAGGCACACGAGGTGTAGCCTACATTTAAAAGCTCAAGTCAGTTCAGTTCAGTTTTCAGGGCACAATTAACGTTATACTTCCTGAGCTGACAGTCGAATGTTAGGCTTAAAATGTCGTTAAAAATGCCTGTTTACATTTCTCTGTGCTGCTGTTTTAAGAAAGTTTGTATGCAACATCTCCTTCAATAAATTAGCATAAAATTACATCGGAGCAGCTGGTCACCTTGCTAATAAAATAGCTCTCTAAACTACAACAAAGTAAGCTAGTTTTTAGCCAAGCTGCTACTATATTTTCAGCAGATGCATTTGCAGTTAAAAGAATGTCCTAAATTGATGTTGGATTGTAAATATTACCATGGCGGAGACAGCTGACAGAATCATGAAGTGTTTCAATAAAACATCCAATGGCTCGAATGCTAACTAGTGTTTACAAAGTTAGCTAGCTCTCATTTGGGTAAGGTTCCCTTCCGAGTGGCTCCATTTGACCTGGGAGACCACGTGATTCTGTGCTTAACGTTTATTGGACAACTGAGTTCTATGGTTTTGGGAGATGTAGTCAAAGACGAGAGATAAACCAATAAAAAAGGGGTGGCTGAACTGCGGACTACATAGGCTACTGAGGACTTAAATAGCATGGGATCAGTGCAAAACTAAGATCACTGGTTTACAATTGATTTTCTTAAAACCGTCCATCTAAATCTCTTTAGCCTGTGTTTGGAAAAGTTGTCAAATAAAGGCCTATAGTGTTTAATGAAATTCCATGATTTTCCCTGAAATTCCCTGATCCTGAAGAGCTATCTGGGAAACATGAAAAGAATGTAGGTTTCTCTCAGCATACTACTGAGAGAAAATGCTAGGCCTATACATTTAGGCCTGGTCATCTTTGCAATCAGCTTTCTTAAACACGAATACATTTCTGTCAAAGAAGTTAATATAGCAGTGGGAAACTTCCACTTTTACAATCCACCACCACCACTGATATCAACCTCACTGAGTGCAAACAAAGCGTTTTTCACTGATAAGGTTGCAAAAGTATTAATGAATACACTTTCACGACAGACCTTCTCCCCACCGACGAAAGCCCTCAAGGAAAACCTAGGCCAAATGCAGTAGATTCGAAACTTTTTTTTTTTTTTTAAAGATTGAAGTTCTTACACTATTCTTGTTATCCAACAGTATGTCCATTAGCCTATAATCTATTAATTCTTCTATTTCACCTGATAGCCTATATCAGAGGTTAGAACTTCAGGTGAGCTTTATCTGGTAACACTTTATTTGAAGGGGTCTACATAAGGGTGACATAAGTATGTTATAAACATGACATGACACGTATCATGACCATTAATAAACCTTCATTCATGTTCATGACTGTTGTCATTAATTGTCATTCGGTTTTTGAAATGCAGACTGGGATGTTGACTTTACAAAAACCAAATGACATTGTAGAACAGAACACACACAAAACACAAAACAGTATGAAAAGTATGGCTTTATTTTGACAAAATATAAAAATAGCATTTTGTTCTTAATTTCTATTCATACTCACATTGTAATTCACTGTAAACCTATAACTGTCTGAATGGTCAGTAAATTTGGGGGATTATAAGGGTCCAAATATTCACAGAAATGGACATTGGCACACACACACACAAACATATACATAAATACTCAATAACAAGCCAATTAATGGCTTAATAATTTATTTGACCCTGTCAAATCTACGTAAACCAATCAATAACATTTTAAAGTTATACCGGCAGGTGGGTATTCCAAGTAGATGCATTACTGATAAACCAGGTTAAATAGTGAAAGTGGTTTTCCACTTAACCATTTACTTGGAATACCTCCTAGGTTATGATTGTAAACAAATGAGTGGACAAAACAAATGATTAAACAAAAACAACAGTACTCTTATGTTGCCATTATTTGAGTCAGTCTACATCTCTATTCTCCAAATTTGGCAATCTGAAATAGAATCTCATGACTAAGTTACATTTCTGATGTAAGAACTAACAGGCATGACTAATTTTACTTCTGTGATGCACATGCAGTCAGACAGCAATAAAGAACTATTCTTTTTTTTACCTAATTATTTAAAATTTGTCTAATCAATGTTTCCATCAGCCAATTTACAATATGTATTTACAATCTCCAGTTGTACTGTGCAGTCAACACTTTGAAACAAAACATGCTTATCATTCCCCTGAATTAAAATATTTGAACCAACGCAGGTCCAATCTAATCCTCAGACATTCAAGTTGTATATAGAGGTTCAGCCTCATATAAGAAAATGATTTAGCACATCTACTTCTCAAGTATGGTCATGATAAGTGAACTAAAGAATGAAATACATTTAAAGAATTAAAAGGCCTCCGAGGTGCTGAATTATTTCCACTGTCTATGACAGCAATATAGAAATGTATGCAAATGTCTACCAGATATTGGGAAATACAGAAAAAATGTTACAATATTAAGGAACCAGGGGGAAATCTCATTTCACCCAAACGTGTTATCATTTTTAGGAGTCATCTGAAAACATAAAAAAGAAAAACATCAATACAATGTCTGTTATGTTTTATACTCCCCTCTCTTTCAAAAACAATGATTATCTGAGGTACAATTCTTTAATATTGGTTCTGCAACTGGCTGGTTCACGTTAACCTCTTTAGTGCTTGAGGGTAATATTTCAGAAAGATCCGCCTTGCAATCTCATACGTGTTGCCAACAGGTTTGGACGGGTATTTTCGTTCATTATGAACAAACCCTTTCTCCACCTGAAAGACTTCCTGGTTGAAGGCATCTTGTTTGAACGGTCTGCCACGGTCCAAACATTCCACCAATGTGTTGACGAACAGACCCCATCTCTGAGAGTAGTAGTCTTCCATGAGCCCACCCCACTCCTTGTTGGCATAGTCTAGGATGTTGCCATCGGGACCCCAGAGCGTGACCTGATTCCTGGCATTGAGCTCATACAGCTGGGCCTCTTGCTCGTTTAATCCCATAGAGCGTGCACTCTCCAGCCACACCCCGAGTAAGAAGTGGACATCGCTGGACAAAAGGCGGTCGAGCTCGGGCAGCAAATCATACACAAGGACACCACCTGCGGTCAAAAGCTCTGGGAGCTTCTGTGCCTGAAAAGCATCACGGATCTCCCGATAGAACTCTGTGGTAAGCAGCTGGAGAGCTTGTCGCGTGATGTCTACCAGGTCATAGCGGAAGGTTGGGGTGTCCATCAGAGTTGGTGCCATCTCAAAGAGCAGCTGCCATGCCTCGTAGAGATGGGCAGGCTCGTACCACACGTCTGTTGCCATGCGCAGGGATGGCCGCCGCACAAGTGGGCTGTGGTTGTGGTTCTTGTAGCCAGCAATTGTGCAGTTGTACACGCTACGGAACAGCAGCCGCCAAGCCACCCCCAGACTCTCCTCCATGCTGCCGTAGCGACGGGCCGCATAGAGCGACACCCACTTGGCAAGGTTGACAGGCTCCTTTCGCCAGGCCAACTCACTCATCAGCTCGTACACCACAGGATTCTGCTCAATTCCCTCAGGCGCCATACCCAGTCCGACCAGTGTGGAGTTCGGAAAGCGCAGGGCCTCAAACGGGCCCATGTTGACCTGTTCCACGGTGCCGAACATGCCGCTGTTTCCACCGAAGTTGTGCAGCATGCACCAAATAAACGGCTGCCCATAAAAGGACTGTGTGGAAGAAAAGACTGGCACGGACTCAGCGAACAGGTCCAGCACAATCATTCTCCCCAGAGGGACACCATGCAGCAGCGCTTTGACCTGGGCCGGCCTCCAAAATGCTGGGTTGGAAAAAAACAACCAGCCTTGCATCAGCCAGACTGCTTGTGGGTCCACTGCGGCACAAAGAAGGGGAGAAAGAGAGAGAAAGGATTAGAAACTCAATGTCTGAAGCTGGTTGTTTCCTAAAACGGTCTGGAGTGCAATCAATAACCCCCCTCAGGCATGTCAGACCCAGTTACAGAAAATGCTCCGGCAAAAAATGGAAACCTATTATGATAGGTTCAGAAGGCTAACCAAAATAGCTGGTTAAAGATATGGCAACAGAGCTTGCACACCAAAAAGTTTAGTTGTTGTTAATAAAGGGCATTAACCAAATTCCCACCACTTCTGACAATACTCACATTACTGTTGTAACCGTCCAATTCTTCCACAAGAATCCAAAACTTTGCTTTGAAGTCAAAGGAACAAGCTGATCTGATTAGAGCAATGGTAATGTGTCTACCCAGGGTTCATGTCATGATAATTACCTGCTGTCATGGTGGTGAAGACTGCCTGACTGACAGAGGCCAGATATGCTGGGTCAGACGAAGAGGGCGTCATCTCATTAAAAGTGTCGGCACCATAGATGTGGTCCGTTCCAAACTGCTCCACTAGCTGGGACAAGAAAAGTCCCCCAATCCGAAGGAACAGGGGATCTCGTGGATCCAGCAGATAAGCACAGGAGTAAGTGCAATTGAAATGGCTCCATGGGTTCAGCTTAGTCACATTTGCTTTGGGGTACAGTCTGCCAAAACAAGTAACAAGAAAAGCACCTCAGGCCTACTACATCATCGACATTCACGATCATGTTAAATTTACGTGCCACCACTTTGGAAATACTAATTTTTCACCCCCCCGTGTTAACAACTGAGTTTTACCTTTTTCCAGTTCATCCAGCTGTTCTCTGAGTCTGACTGTAGCACTAATACCTCCAGGCTAGCATAGATCATTGAATCAAATTCAACCAATAGCATCTTGCTCAGAAGTGACTGAAAATTCTGATAATTTTCCTGATTAAATTTGTAACACAAATGGTGTGTTCTAGGCTAGCACAAAATGCCCAAACTGTCGAGACTGGTTGAAGCATTAAGTATCTGCCCACCGAGGAGGAAACATATGGCAATGGTTGGGTTTCAGATGCTTTGCACAAAGTATAACAGAGTGAAAGCATTCTGATCTGATTCCATGGTAGGTTACTCTACCTAGCTTACTCTAGGGTGGCACGCCTTGCTAAAAACACCATATGGGCCACATTTGTCTGGGTCAATAACTGGAACACTTAAGTTTTTAGGAAGAATATCATTTTTAGTCGCTTTTGAGCAAGATGCTAATTGGCAAAATTATAACAATCTCTGATTAAATGCTCTATGTTAGGCTGAGGTTAGAATTGCTACCTTAAAATGGGAATAAAGGAGAGGAGAATAACATTACCTGCCTTAACTGACCACTATGACAACATTACCTGGTGATTCCTGGAGGCACAATCCCTGAGAAGGCTGGCAAAACAGGCATCATTCCTAGGGCCCTCATACGCTCTAAAATTTTGAACTGTTTAGAGATACAAAACTTTACTTTCAAGCCAAAATAAATGCTTTTTAGTTAGAGGTCAGACGTTTGTGATTTTACATGGTTTGTAAACATATAATATACTCATGACCTGCTAACTCTCTATTCTATTTGGTACAAATGTTGTCATGTTGTCAACAGGCCCTTAAAAATGAAAACAAACATTTGGGGGCAGTTTGTCCCCAGTCAGAACATTCTTCATTCTTGCAAACACTCATTAACAATTTAAAGGTCTAAGCTACTATTGTCCAAAACAATTGTACAGAATCACTGACTGTACCTTTAATCAAATATAGATTTAGTTAGTTAGTTTATTCATTGTCCCCTTGGGGACATCCTTTTTCACAGTTACATTCCATACCACATGTGTGATGGATGTTTCAGTCAGAAGATGGATGTTTCAGTCAAAAGAATGCATATTGTAGATAGAACTTAGCCGAAAAAAAAAACAGGTGCGTACGGGATGCGGAGAAAGTGTGTTGTTGCAGCAGAGCATGCGCCAAGAGCCAGAGACAGATTTATAATTGTGTTTAGTCTAACATAACTTCTTATATGCAAGATTTTTTAAATTCAATTTTTTAAAATTATTCAGTGTTTTTAAGAAAATAACACACAAACCTGCAAATGAAGCTGTTTGACATGCCAAGACTGGGGAAGTGGGCCACCCCACCTGAACAGGTTGCCCATGCGATTCCATGCCAGGAATGCAGGACCAGTGAAAAACTGGTCCAGCTCGGTCTGATTCAGACCCAGGGACAAGTACACCTAATACAACAGAGCAGGACATACAACGTCCTAGGGTGAGCTGATCTTTACTGGGAATGATATATTAGGTTCATTACAAAGAACATCATCCCTCTTAGGGTTTTTACCTCTTGCCACAGGGCTTCTTGCCCAGTAAATGCCAAAGGCATGTTAATACCATTAAGTGCCATCCAGTCAATCTCCCGCTGCCACCGTGGCCAGTCCCACCACACTGTTGAGTAGCTCTGTGTGCACACATTCTGATAGTACCGAAATCTAAGAACAAGGGAAAAAATATGTAGGCTTCCTCACTGAGGTAAAGAAGAAACAATCTGATCACTGTATATTCACACTTAGTCAGTTTATTCAATGAATATAATATTGGTTAAAGCATTGCACAGTAACATTAGGCCAAGTGGAGAAGCCCTTCGCTCCAGACTATAATGAAAGCATGGGAGCGCAGACAGGCTACATAACAAAATTACCAACTATTGAGTCAATTTTGAGGGGTTGAGTAACTACAAGTGTCCCAGGCGCTTTGAGCGCACCATGTCAGAAAGGAACACAAACAATGCGCAATTTTCACGGCCCACCACTCCAACAAAACAAAGATCTTGAGTCTGTTTCGCCCTAGCTATAGAGTAGCCTATCAGAACAAGCATGATTCTACATAACAAACAATGGTCTGGCATGAATTCTGAGTGACACTGTTCAAAGATCAAAGTAGAATTGACAATCACCCAAGCCCACGTATATGTTTTATGCAAAGCCTACGTACTTTTTAACGTTTACTAAAACTTTTAACATTACCTGAGGTTGTTATTAACTAGAGATCATGGCTTGCATTCGCGCGTCAGGGAGATATTCAGCTATACACGAGACGAGACGACTGCAGAAAACAGACTGTCACTAGAATTGATGGGAGTTTACAGAATAACAACCCCAATAAGTAACGAGCCTCATAGGCTTTAATCTGCAATTGATCATTCGTATAGGCTATTGCAATGGGATGTTCTGCACAACTAGGCTGTCATGCCTGCATAGCCTAAATAGTTTGGTGCAGTGGTAGCTACATTTTCATTGATTGCATGCAACAATGTGTGCAGGCATGCGTAACACTACTTCTAAGTTGGCTACTGTTGCATTTCAATGTGCCATTGAAGACAGGGCATTGGGCAGGAGGAAGACTGACCCCGCGCAACTCTAATTCCGACTACTCAACTTTCTACTTCATTCAAACTATTCACTAACTTACATTTACAAGTATATGCTGCACTTGTGAATACTTTCTGTATTTTGGTATTCAAATAATCAAATGCCAGACAAGAGTTTTTTTGCAGGTCAGTTATGTCAGCGTCAGGTTGGGTCATCCTTTACAAAAGTACACAAAAAGCACTTACCTATGCTGGGTGCTAATGCGTAGAACGCCTGTGAGAGTTGGGAGGGGACGTGGGACGTTCAACTGATTACCCGACCAAGATATGTGACAATTGCAGAAGTACTTCAAATAGTTATATATTCCAGTGGCTACCGCTACACCCGTGCTTCCAATTGCTACAATCTTGTTGTTTTTGGCTGATCGGAGTTCACAAACGTCTAAGGTGTCATTAGAAAACGTTCTGTTGACGGACACTATGAATTCTCTCGATCTGCCCCCAAGGATACGTTTAAGGAGTTCAACTACTGCTTTTGCTTGCGTCTTGTCCGTGGCTTGGGGTTTGAGATGAGACAAAGTATGGAATTCACACACGCCGGGGTAGAGAAGTGACGCGATACTTAGCAGGACCAAAGTTACAAAACATCCGCACTTAGTTTTCATTTTGTTACAAGTGTCTAAGTAAATGTAGACTGAAACAGTTAAACAACTGAAACAAAAACACAACTTTCCCAAAGATAAATGCGTTGGGACCGTGCTGGGAAACAGGAAGCATCTCGTGAGTTCTTCGACAAACATCCAATCAGACTGCGCCTACCCACACAGCCCTTTCAGGCAGAACCAATTGAATTTCCCAAATTGAAGCAAACGAGGTAGTATCAGTTGCTCACATGATGTGAGAGAGTGAGAGCCCAATTAGAGTAATTTGCGCTAAACTAGACCTACACCTTGAAAGAGCGTTTGACTCAACTGACAATCATCAAGTTTGACCATAGAGGACATGAATAGGGTAAAATTCAAAACTGATAGATATTCCCTACAAAACGTTTGCGTTATTGTATTGTCATATTATTTCAATATTGTCATATATGAAATGTTATGGGCATCAATGAGAACCAAGACAGTTCTGGTGCCCCTGATTATGCACCTTACCCTAGCCCATTAGCCTACCCAGGGACTGTGTGTGTGTGTAGAGACTGAATGTTCCGCACAGGATCACAGTGTACAACTTTTCCCAGCGACTGGACATGACCCTGTCTCACAACGCATGTTTGAGCTGAACAATAAGGTGAGATTTTCAGACGCTTCAGGGAATGTTATAGCGCACAGATGTGTTACAGACAGGGTTTGTTACAAGAAAGGGGGACTCGTTTAAGTTTCTGAATTCTATATTTTCACAGGATTTACAGTTGGTGTCTAACATCAAAACCATCCTCAAAAAGACTTAGCAGAGGATATACTTATTATGGTAGCTGCAGAACCAAGGCCTACAACTTCCATTGAATCCATCCCCTGTGTTTAAGTATACTAGGCCAATAAAACAGATTTTGATTATGGAATGGGATTGAAATGGGATTTTGAAAATATAGTGTCTGGTCATTGATCACAATCACAATAATCACATGCAATCATGATCACATGATCAGTGATTGCTTATTATTTTTATATTATCTGTGCTTTGAATCTTTCAGTCTTGATGACCCTATTTTTTTTAAAGAACCATTATAAGACAAGGGAAAATATGCTTCTTACAAATGCATCTTCTCCAATCTTTCACAAATCATGAACAAAAAATAATACCATTCCACACCAGGGGGTGCCAGAGATAATAGAATAGGTAAAGGTAGGTGCTACAAAAATCTTCATAATTTGTCATGCTGTATATATCTGTCATATCTGAAAAAAATATATACATACTGCCACAATAGGTTGACTGTCATCACATGGCTTAAATCAGTGTATGCAAAACTCTCACATCTATTTCTTACCTGTAGAATCCTTTTCTGGGCATGACATCCCATGTCCAGCCTTCTCTTGCTCTTAGCAATTATTACATTTCAATGCCAAATCAGTGCCGATGGCATCCACCCTGAAACCTTTACATGGGCCGAGAACCTCCTTGGTTGGAAAATGCAATCAACAGTTCACCTTATGTTTCCTGTTTAAGTTTATGATTTACACACATCTTTATCCTTTAGGCTCATGTCTGGTCAGGTTCAAAGTGGCAGATGTGATATACCTAAAAGTTTCTTCATTTTTTTTCTCAGCCTGTGGTATACAGTTTGAAAAATATATTATCTAGAATTGATGTTTGGATTTGCAGAAGTAATCTTCAGTCACACCAACAGATTATTATACGGTTCTTATACCTGTGAATGATTGTTTTAAGATTAGTTCTTGTCATCTGTCATTTATCTGTTGATAGAAAGAGACAGATGCCTATTGGAAGATATTTATCAAGCTCTTGTCTCTGTCATGGTCTTAAATTAGAATCTGTTATTTATGAAATTTTTCAGAGGAAAACAAATATTTCCACTTTAGGGAGGGCCAAGACTTGCGCCAACCTGCACAGGAATTTGTCTTATGTTTGGGTAAGAGAAAGAACAGGGTAATCGTCCCTGCCGATGCCAGGCAGTGTGTGTGTGCAAGAACGAAGTGGCAATTTTTAGTCTAAACATGCTATCTTCATTTGAAAGCTTGTTGATGAATGTTCGATATAAGGTAGAGTTGATTCTCATCACTGTACTATGTATAGTAGCCTACAGTGCAAGTGCATTCCTGGGGTACTGAATCCATGACCTTGGCAAAAGCACCTTCAGTGGTGACAACCAGAAAACAATGGTGCATAAAAAGACAAGGCAATATATCTGCACAGCAAGTCTGGAGTCTAGGGACCGCATCAGTTTTTTTTTTTTTTTGCACTTACTACAGTAAATGGTTGTTAAAAATTGGAATGTTATGTGGGAGTGGGAGTGTGTGTATAATGTGTGTGTGTGTGTGTTTGAGATAGAATGAGTGTGTGTGTGTGCATGTGCGTGCATATGTAGTGTGATTATGTTCGGTTGTGTGTATGTGAGAATAATATTTATATAACATTTACATTATCTGTGTGTGTGTGTGCAAGCATGTGTAGAGTGTAAATGTCTTTTTTTAAATCTGTGTGTGTGAGAGAGAAAGAGTGTGTGTAGAGTGTGTATTGTTTAGGTGTATTTGTGAGTGTCCGTCCCCAGAGGAATTACAGCACTGGGTGGTTCTTTAAGTTCCCCTTGACACACACAATAGAGCTAGAGTGCTTAGCCTCCCCGAGGGAAATCACAGTGAAGGGGTGACCACAAAAACCTGATTTCCTGTGTTAAAACCTTATTTGAGTCAAAACAAAACTTCTTCCTTTTTTAAAGAAATATCTATTTTTTTGGACAATTTTCATTTTTACACCTCACCTTCAATTATTTTTCAGTTGAAGGTGAGACACCATGGCCTCTCCATACAGTCTATGGGCCTCTCACATAACACCGGAGCAGTGTCAGTTAGTGTGGTCTTGTCCTGAAGTGACCATGGGGAAGAACCAGGTGTGACCCAGACTGCAGGAAGCCATAGGCGTTAAACTGACCAAGCCACGTGCAGAGACAATAATAGTATCCTCACCGGTCAGTATGATGGCTTTTCCAGATTAATAATGATTTAGCCATATATGGAGTTGGAATATCACATTCAGTGCATTGTGTTCATTTTTTCTCATTTTTATCATAACTACATAGCTGACCAGAGGACTTCATTTATCACTGCTTTTATATTGTTGTACCGTTATCTGGATTGGAAGTTTTTTTGAATAGTTTCATGGTGTATAGTGAGAGTTGGGGTTTGATAAGGAATGCCCCGAGCCAAGCATTGTCCCAGCAGCTATACTTTATTGAAGGGGTTCACAGACACTTTGTGATTCACAGAAGGAAAAGAGCTAAACACCCATGAGAGAGAGCACAATGTCTTCTGATTCACATGAAGGTTTCCAGGTGTAACATCACACACATGCGCATATAAATATACATACTCACATATCTGCAGTAACACCAGTCCCATCAATGTTGTTGACTGAAATTTGCAAACATTTCATCACTCTGGAAACAGAAGCAGGAAACACCAAGCACACCTAACTCTGTGTGAATATAAATAGATATGTCTTTTTACTGAGAACTGCAGAAAACTGTCACCAAATGAACTCATAATCTAGATGAACAGCACGCCTGTGTTGGACATATCCACACACTAATACTCGCTTGACTCATGATATTTAGGCCTTTATAGTCAGTCAAATGTGTCAGGTTGGAAGTTAGATATAAAGATGTTGGGGTTAGTGTCTCTTCCTAGCTCTGTATAAAGGGACACTTGTACATGCCTTGTGTAATATGTTTCTCTGTTTACATCTAAACACTGAAGCGCCGGGCGCCAACATTGAGCAAAATACCTGAGGACTGTGGTCATGTTTTTGATTTTGAGACAGAGCAAAGTTGCTGCAACCATCCAGTCAAAACCACAGGGTGACGTGATGTTTTTTGTGCATTTTTATTCATGCTCACAATGCTGGTCAACATGCTCTCATTTGAACAGGTATGATGTCTAGATGCTGGATATGTCAGTGGGACTAAAAGGCTACAAAGTGTGGATTGGGTCATGTTTCTGAGTCAGTTGTCATCTTGGAGTGTCCTGACTGTGTCGATTGTGCTCACTAGAGGGCGCTCTGGCTGCACTGCAAATGCAAAACAGCTACAGATCAGCTTGTCTTCTTTCAGCATTAGGCAGGTGTGCATTACCACAGCCCTGCCAGCGATCCTGCCCCAACACACCATGTAATGCAGATCCGCTTACAGGCATGCGCAGGCACCACACTGCATCGCGGTTAGACAATACCTTTGACAAAGGAAACATCTGCCCTGATTCCCCTCGCCAGCTGTGAATATATCTATCAGTAACAATCTGTGAAAGAACAATGGCAAGTAACTGCAGGGGAAAGTGAATCTGATCTCTGAGTCTCAGTTTCGTGTCAGGGGATGGGCGCTAATGGTGTACCTCTACTCACTGGAGGGCCACATCAGCCTGCTGGCATTCTGTTGCAGCCTTTTTCAACCCATCTGTCACTCCATGGCAGTGGGATGAATCATTCCCCTTTTTTTCTGGGGAACGGCCAGGATGGCATAATTCAAGAACAACATGATCCCCCCCTGCCAGGGCCAAATCTCGCTTCAAAGTTAGTGGACTAGTGAGGTGCCGTAACTCACCCCGCCGTGCGTTTCGTGATGGTGCGTCCCAGAGCTACAGTTTCTTGATAGGCTGAGCGCCTAACTGGGTGAGTGGGAGGAAAGAGCCAAACCCTTTCGAAGCATGCTAAGTATTTTCCGCCGTGTCACAAGCCTGACCTGGGTCATGTTAAAACGTTGCTGTTTTCTTCCTCCTAGCGTGCCTACTTACATTTAATTCAAATCCCCTGCCAAGCACTTCACCAAACACTGACCAGCATGTGCTTCTATGAGATAGGGGGATCAACGGGAGGGATCACAGCACACCAAACATCTCACAAATAACTGACAAAATGGCCGACAACTGTTGTCTGCGGGTCAATGGTTCCAGTGAACAGCTCCAAATTACTGAGAGAGAGCACACACAAACACACACACACACACAAACACATACGCACACATACAAAAACAAGGGCTCCACTGGGTACACCACGGGATGGCTGACTGGGAGAGCATGCGGAGACGTCTGCGGAGACAGGCCTGAGGTTCTCCACGCGGACAGGGAGGCCTCATTCATCGAAGCGGCCTTCCAGGATGCTCTCGAAGGAGAAGGGGACAAACTTGAAGCCTTGTCCTGTGTAGAATTTGTTCTGGAACTCCACCCTGGCCACAGAAAAAGAGGAAGGGGAACTCACGTCACTTAAGCGCACAAACATCTGTGATGGCTATCGCCGCAGGATTCTGGCCAATAAACAAACAAGGTACTAATGAGACAAAAGCAAATCCCTCAAAAGTGTTCCATGCTTATTATACCTTGTGAACCACTTTGGAATGCATGCTGGATCATATCAGTGTGTTGAGTGACAAATTCAAGGCTCCATTTCCTTATTAAGGAATCTTGCCCTCCATTAGTCCCCATGTATAGTTTACGACTGGTTCACGATCTTCCTGTATCATAAAATAGTCACATGCTTGACCACTGATAAAAACCCAATGCCCCAGCACCCCAACCCAACACACGCACACACACACCTTTAGCAGCAGAGCACTGACACAAACAGGCCTACCGTCTGTAACACCCACTTAATAAAGAGTGGTTGGACAATGTTAACATTTCAAGAGGCTGGATGGTCCTCAGGCACCCATGTGCACACTAACCTGCTCTCTCTCTCTTCCTCACCCCGAGTTTCTGCCAGGTGGCAAGAATGGAAGAGGCCCCGGCGAGGGATGGAAAAGACCCTCACTCGAGCTGTTCCACGCTCTCTGAACAAATCCACCCTGCCTTGAACCTCTGCGCCGCTAACACCACCAGTCACACATGCTTTCATTGCAATAGGCCACACATGAAAGACGAGGAAAGCACTGCTTTCTGAAAAGTTCCTGAAAAGGAAGCCTCCGAGGACTTTTATTGTGACAGCAGAGGGAAAGTTTACACTTTCCATGGCGATATAATGAGCACTTTGGGGTGTTGTTGTTAGCTGTAAGTGTTCTGTTCTATTCAAGTGTGCGACCTCCGCATGAGTTACTTTCAAGAGAGGTTCAACCCTCGCTGCGACACACACACACACACACACACTGCTCCCAAATGGTCATGGACTCATCACATGACAGAGGGGGGTGCGTTTTCATTATGTGTTTTTAAAGGTGTGAATCCACCCTCATCCGCACTGGCTGTTGTAACATGAAATAACAAGAAACACAATCTGGAAGTACAGTACAGTGCATATGTATGAGTGTGTGTGTAAGCACTTTTTCTGTGTGTCCCTGAATGTGTGTGTACGAGTGAAAGGAAACATGTTAAGAACAGTGGAATGTCTCAATGCCCTGACAAATATTTAACTGAGGAGAGAGAGGTTTAAACAAGAGATGGAGGATGGAGAAAGGGGGAAAAAAATGGGATTCACATTTATCTTTCCACAGTCAGAGTGCAGGAATTAAGGAAAAGGACACAACACGTCCTTCACGCGCTTGTATCATAGCGTGAGAGGGAGTTTGTGTGTCTGTGAGTGTGTTGGAGAAATTCAGAGTGTGTGTGTGGGGGTATGTGTGTGTGTGATCAGTGATCACATCAGTGTGTCAAGAGGGAAGGTCATGGGTGAGATGACTAGTTCATAGTTTCCACTGATGTGGCCGTGTGGAGGGAAAGCCTTTCCAGCCAAGGGCAGGGCAGCCTAGGGGGGTAGAGGGCTGGTGGTGGTGGAGGGGGTTTGTCCAGGAGGGAGAGCCCGGGGAGGAGCTCACATACGCAGGCCTCTGAATCAGCCGCCAGCCTTCGGCCAGCACAATGCAACCACCATGGGCTCCTACAAGGTCACTTCCTCTTCCCTTTTTGCCAGGCACCCATTCTCCTCACTTCCCTCCCCAAAGAGCCAGTGTTTTCTAGAAAAACACAAACTCTCAGGGCTGTTCCTTTGCACTCTTTGAAGCCACCCGTCTTTTCTTCTCCACAGGAAGATCTCCTGACAACGGAAGACAGGAAGATCTCCTGACAACGCTCACCTTCGCTCGATATCCCATTTCTCATTAACGTGATGACCTGTCACACACACACCTTTCTCTTTTTCCGATGACTGGCCCGGCTGTCACGATTAGTGCCTCGGCCCTGGGTGGAAACTCGAGCTCCCTTCTGTGCATTTTTTTACTCAAGTAAGACGAGGGCTCTGCGACAACCTGTAGGAACAAACTTACCCCTCTTGGGTGAGCCTGCCTGTTAACAGCAACCAGGAGGACCCGGGCTGTTTGGAGTGGCCATGGCAAAATACTGCTGCTGACAACCCTGCCTAGGGCCAGACACAGAGGCCTTTCAGCTGGGCTGCCCCACTGTGACCGCACAGGCCACGCATCACGTCAGATGAGGTAAGCTGTTTATTAGACCTGTGCTTGTGTATGCATGTGTGTGTGTGTGTGTGTGTGTGTGTGTATATATGTGTAGGCATTTGTTTTTAGATGTTTATGTCTGCATGTGGAAGTCTACAAATATAAATAATCACACTACTGAGGAAAAACTCAAAAACACACACACGTGCCTGTGCGAGTGCTTGGTGCTAGCCAGTGCCACACACTGCATTAATGACTCTCCCTGCATTACACAATCCCCAGGCCGTTTCCAGCGCGCGCCTGCCTGCCTCCTCTGCTCCAGGTGTTTTTCCAGAGCGCTCGACTCCCACAGGTGCACAAGTCCAAGCACAAGCCTCGCCTTATTAAAGATCATCCATTTCACACAGACACCCGTCTGACTGCGCGTGGCGGAGATTTCTCATCTTTTTCCAAAATGTTGTTTTGGGTGCCTCTTTCACAACTCAAGACGGTTACCTACAATAGGGTTTTATGGCATGCTGCACTGAAACACTGTTAATATCGCCAGATCATCTTGGCATGCGCTTGTGATTTACTGTTTCTTTGTGTTTGGGCGTGGGTCCCAAACTCTCCAGGCTCAGCTCAGTACGTCTTGTACAGATAGTGGTACCAGGTACCTCCACCCTGTGTATTTACCAGAGGAGGATTAGCAGGTGGAAGCAGGCAGATTGTTTATATCAGTGTGTGTCAGTCTGTGTCAGTGTGTGTGTCTGTGCATGGACACGTGTGCGCACGCTCACCAGTGCAGACGCAGAGCATGCAGGAATGCGGAGAGCCCCTCCATGATGAGCAGGATGGCCACAGTGAGGGTGGCGAAGGCCGAGAAAATGATGGACAGGCCAAAGAATCCGCCCCCACTGCGCGAGGAGAGACCCAGATGCATGACCATCCCCCACAACACCTCCGAGAGCTCTGAGAGAGAGAGAGATTGAGATGGAAAGTTTAAGATGGAACTGGTGGTTAGGTAGGGTAGGTAAATGTACTGTACCTAATATCTCATGTATAATTGAGAACACTAATACTGTTACAATTCTTTATCTACAGGGAAACACACTTTTGTCACCAAGCTGATTTACATGATTGTGGGCACGTGGAGGTACTGAAAGTGTGTATGTGTATTACTGTATGATAATGTACAGAGCTTACTAGCTTACAATCTCCACGTTTGTGCAATAACGTGTGTGGTGGTGTATATGTGATGGACAAGGTTAAACTTATAGTTATGGTGTAAGTAGAGGGAATATGACAGAATGTAATGTTGCTAAAAATGTTAAATGTTAAAATGTATGTTTTCATATATGCATGTGTGTGTGTGTGTGTGACTTACGGGCATGGGCCAGGCTGAGAGCCCACAAGCGAAGGTAGGATGCTGTGTTGGAAATGCAACCCAAGCAGTACTCTATGGTGTGGATGGCCTGATGCACTGCCACATCCCCAAAGTTAAACTGCACAGACAGAAAGACAGAGTGAGAGAGAGACAGAGAGCGAGCGAGAGAGATCACATGGAAAAACAGAGAGAGAGTCTCCTTTGTCGCACTTGTTCTTTCCATTCTTGCCTTCCTCTACAGAGCCCATGAGTGAAGTGATGGCTAATGTTTCTCATTAGAGGCTAAAACAATAGCACTCTTCACCCAGGCTCGCTCTCACCTTCCTGTTCCCTCCTTGACCCCAGCAATAACGAGTCACAACCACTTGGCTTCAAGGTAATGACTTAACAACACTTGCCTAGCCTGTAACAAGTAATGCAAACCTACAAAACATCTGTGTGTATGTGTGTGTGTGTGCATGTGTGTGTGTGTGATTTAGTTTGGCAGGACAAAGGTTTCCCTTTTCCATCTCAGCCTCTTTGTCTCATGGACTGTACAAAGCATTGGAGTGAGCATAATTGTGTGTGTGTGTGTGTGTGTGTGTGTGTGTGTGTGTGAACTATGGAAAATCAGTGAGATCATACCCACATTGTTCCACACAGAAGCTAGGGGAGCACTGTTACAGACATGAACGCACAGGCGAATACACAGGCATGACGTTCTGCAAAAGACTGGAGCTAAATGACAAAGTTATCCTGTGGAATGTGCATTGTGAATCACAGGAACACCAAGCTCAATCCTTCTTCAACTGGGTAAAAACGTGCTGGGCTTATCCACACATGATGGATGTCACTGAAGAACCCATTCTAGTCATGCATGGAGCACCAGGCTTGCCAACTCAAATGATGCAGGTTTTTGCCGTCATTTCAGGTCTCAGGCTTGGACCGTTGTCCCAGGAGTGGCAAAGCTTATCATTACAGATTCTGACTGAGCTGTTCTTCTCACGCAAGCGTTATGGTGGCAACCCTGTGGTTGGCTATGAACGAAACATACCACACACACACACGCACAGAGACATCATACACACATACACGTACACACACACACACACGCATGCACACATAAGTGCATGCACAGGCCATGAACATGCATATCTTACTTACCGGCTCTTCCTCAGCGTGCTTGAAAGCAAACACAATTAAAGAGTTTGTGTTAGTATTTAGAATGTGTCGTTGCCATGACAACACTGATGCCCAGTCAGTGAGGGAAAGAAGTGGGAGTCCTCTGCTCTAATCACTGATAAACTTTATGACTAAATACCACCATTAACTCTTGGCATCTATTTCCCTGTACTAAGGTTGCAGCCTTGATTCCCCTTGAAAATACAACCCAATAGTTTCCATTAAAAAAAAAAAAGCTATTATATATTCTGCACATGCCAGGTCCAAATATAGTTCTGTATTCCTTATTATTGGATGCATTTGATCCTTCTGTTTCAGCGGCTGCCAGGGCTGCTTCTGTTGTCAGTATAGGAGACAGTGATGGAGGCTGCTGAGTGTTTTCAGAGCCATCTCCCTGAGCAGCTTAGCCGGGACGGACGGATAACCATAACACAGCAGCCCCCTAGGGCACCACTGAAGGTTTCACTGAGTACCTCTTCCGAGCACACACACACACACACACACACACACACACACATCGCTTTCGGTGGCAGGGTGAGGAAGGCGAAAATATTTTCCAGATTCCAGCGCCTGGCGGCATGTTTACAGAGAAATGAGCGCTGGTGTGGAGTTTCTGTGCTGTTTACATCCCCCCCTTTCGCCTTGCCCGAGCGTGAAATGGAAAAACCCTTCTTCTTATCTCTCCCTGTCACTCCATCTCTCTTTTTCTCCTCTCATTCTCTCTCTCACCCCCTCCCAAACCGCACTCATTCATTCTTCTCAACATCCAAAAACACCCTGAGGTAAGTTGGCACTAGTGAGAGTGTTTGGCAGCGAGCTTTCAATGAGTCCATAACGATAATGAAGGCAATGACACTGTGTTGGAAATGAAGCCGTCAAAATAAATGACCGTTAAAATCAACGTTTACACAGGAACTGTATCTGTGTCTGGTTCTGCGTTTGTAAAGTACTTTGCTAATGCCAAATCTGTCAAAGGGAGGAAGGCTGCTCTGATGAGGACTGGGTGGACAGATTCATTAAGCGTGTGTGAGAAAGATAAAGAGAGAGAGAGAGAGAGAGAAAAAGAGGGTGAGAGTAGAGTTCACTAGCCTATGGTACAGGCGTCTCACCCATGGAGTACGTAGCCCTTGAGGGATCCCCCTCAACATGACCACACATGCCATTGGCGGGACGGGAAAGGAAAATGGTGGAGTGGGGGGTGGGAGGGGGGGTCGGGGCAATCTACTGACTGGGCCGTTTCCCACAAGCCCGCAAATGTGCTCCATCAAATCTGACTAGCGGGTCTAGTTGAGTTAAAGCGTTCCTTCATCTGAGGCGCCTACGCTGCCAGCCTGTCTGAACTTTGGCTACGGCCACTAGCCATACAGGCGGGACCAGACAGCACAGACAAACTCCTCTCCTGCTGCCGCTTGTGCATGTGGATAAACTGGACATAAGGAAAAAGCTCTTCATTTCAAATAAAGGTAAGGCGGCTTACCCAATGCGACGGATTTGTAGACGATTAGAAAGTATGATGACAGATGGAGGAATGTACTTGTGAGAACAAAACGGGCGTGAGGTGGAAGTGGAATGATGGATGGCTCCCTGTTATCAGCACCAGGTTTCCATGGCAACGGCTGGCACTCACCTCGTCTCCTTCCTCTGAGTGCTGGGAGAGCTGGTCGTGGTCGATGATCTCCGCCTCGTCCTCCGTGGGCCCGTTGCCGACCCGCACCCCTCCGAATTTCTGCGTGCCCTGTTGGGTGAGTCCGGTGGGTGAGGTCGTGCCTGTCTGCTCTAAAGTTTCTAGATTCTCAGCGGGGCCTGCTTCCCTCATCTGGGACTAAATACAAAATCCACAAGTTCTGTTTGGCGGAGAGCACGCCAGCGAGCCACAAGCTAGTACGCCCCCTGAGGCACCTTCCAAATACGTCAGCTCAGCTCTAAGCACTAACTGGAGCAGCCAAAGCTGGATTTAAGGGGCCCTAAGGTGTCTGCAGGTCCAACAAGGTCTACTAGGCCCAGTACAGCAAGCGTTCCTTCATCTAGATTACCTGGCAATAGTTAGAAGGCTAATGGTGATAGGGTAATTTTACATTATAAATTCATTTCAGCAAGACAAACAGACAGAGTTTATGCATGCATTTGCTGCATGCAAAAGAGCATGCTTGACAGAAAATCACAGATTAATTTAACCAATGAAAAAATGCAAGAAATCAATTTTACAGTAATAAAATAATGCTACTGTAGCCTGCTGAACTTGAGCTTAGTGGCTAGTAAATTAGCAGGCTATAAACCTGCAGTCACCCCAGCCCCTCAAAACCAGGTCTGGCCATCTCCTTCTCTAGTTTTCACAGTACTTGGTAGGTGCCGCATTGAGCCTAATCAAAGCCAATTCATTTCTAACAAAGAGTACAAAAATCAATGTTTACCATATTCAAAACATGTATGCATGCATGTAAATAGTTTGCACTGTACAGCAAGCTTCTATACATCTGGTGGCTAAAATGGCAAAGTAAACAGACTGTTTCACTTTGCTGTGGCTCGTGGCAGGCTCTACGTGGCATCAACAAATAACAACAAACATTTAATGTACACAAGACTCTGTCCTTTAGACACGACAGTGAGAAGACGTGGATTTCTACTAACTTTTACAGCAATGCAGTTTTTTAGAGATGCAACGCACCAAAAAATGTACACAAAGTTAATCTCAGTTTAATGGTTTGCATCTCTAAACGCATCACTCTATTAGAAACAGGGGCTCAGTTTGGAGAGGTGAATATCCCTCAGACCCAAATGAGAGCACTTTGTGAGACTAGCTTCAGCTAAAGCAAGCAGGCACAGCTGGTCTCCAGTGGCGAGGCTGAGAATTCTGAGTAGGAAAAGGAAAAAGAAAAGCAAAAGGTTACAGAATTCTTTAGCAGGTCGGCGGGGCGACGGGGGACCTACCAGGTGCTTCTTCCAGAGGTGCTGACGCCGCAGCACCCAGGTCTTCACCACCAGCATGCAGGGCACACAACCCAGAGCTATCAACACCAGCAAAGACTGGATCCCCATCTACAAACACACACACACACACACACACAGAAGAGTGGGACTTGGAGGAAGGAAAACAACATGCATCTAAACTATGGCATGTGCAGATAAGGTGTTCATCTGTGTGTGTATGTGTGTGTGTGTGTAACATCCACGGACGTAATAACTTCCCACAAATGTAATAAACCACAAACGTAATAAAAATATGTACTTTTAAAATGCAGTTTGGAGGATTTTTACATTTTAAAACTGCATATTTTTATTATGTTTGTGGTTTATTACATTTGTGGGAAGTTATTACGTTTGTGGGTGTTACATGTGTGTGTGTGTGTGTACATGCAGCTACCTGTCCGGCATACAGAGGTTTGTTGGTTGGATCACTGTAATTAAACAGACACATGTTTATGAAGGCAATAAGGAGGCTGGGCGCATCTTTGGAAGTCCTGGCATCATAGGCCGTCCACTTGTAGAAGATGAGCAGGATGAGATAGCCAAAGAGGCTGCTCATGAACACAATCTCTGGGATGAAACCCAAGAAGATGTTCAGGGGCTTCTTGAAATAGCTGTAGAAAAAAAAGGAAAGAATGAACTCAGCAATTGGCATTACTAAAGTGGAGCAACAGAAACAGAGCAACACTGTAAGCTTCAAAGTTTATGTTAGTGTTCTAAGCCAGGCACAGGTCATAACATAACATAACATAAATTACCATACCATAACATAATATAACATAACATAACAGATCATATCATTTAACATACCGGTAGTAGTATATTATCATGTTAAATTACAACTGTGTAATATATTATGTTAAATTACATGAGGATTTTGTTACATAATATTGCCATTCATTGTAATCATTAGTAACTATGTGAAAAATACATTTTAGTTTGGTCGAAAACACAAAACGGACACGACATGCATTAACTGGGGGCTTTGGTTGCATGATGAGAGGGACATACAGGTGGTTGAAAAGGCTGAGTGTGACCCCAAACAGCATGTGGATGACCCCCAGGATGACAGACATCTTCATCTTGAATGAGTTCAGGAAGGTCAGCTTGTTGGTGGCGATGTTCCAGATCTGCAGAGGAGAGGAGAGGAGAGGCAGAAAACAAGGGCTCAGATTTTCCAGTCTAATTACACCCCTGTTCTCTCTCTCAGCTGCCCTACATTCTAATAAAGCGCTGCTCAATCTGGCCAGGTGCATGGAGCCAGAGACACATAAGGGTTCGGTAATTACTGAGTGCCAATCGGGCATGGCATGCCAGGCCAGGCCCTCATTATAGGGCAGCAAAGCCTACACGTGAAAGGTTATGGCCTGCGTTTAGGCTATGATGTCAGGCTAGGGAGTTGAATTGGCAAATGTGTACTTACAGGGTCAATGCCCAGTGGGTAGGGGCCACCGAAGACACCTGGTATGGCGGGGTCAAGCTGGAGTACTGAGTTAGAGTCCAGTGTTTCGAATCTGCACACAGGTGAGAGTACTAAATGACTGAAATGACTAATTGCAAATTGACATAAAGAACATTTATTCAGCAACATATGGCAAACATTGCCACACATAAAAATCAATAATGTTTGTACTTAGTATAAAACAAAAATTCTAATTGAGTCAACTAATAATAATAAGCGACCAGTGCCTAGTTTTCTCCAAAAATTTTTAGTTACTAGACTCTGGACCACTGTGAAATGATTCACAGACTCACTTCACACTACACAACATACCTGGGAAACACTAGCAATATCAAAAAAGTAAATGCATGTGTATGTGTTCAAGGATCTACCATTATCGAGACATTCTGGACAGTCTAAAAGCTCATAGAAGATACATACGACCAATTTGCTCCTTTGGGTCCAAACATGGGCCTGACGCTCCAGCCAGACCCGAACATGTTGAGGGACTTGGAGAAGCAGTCATTGTAGATGATCCCAGTATAGACAGAGAAGATGCCCATCAGCAGGATGATGTAACGACCAGCAAACACCATGTTGAACATCTGAGGACAGGCACGTGTAAAAAAGACAAGACTGCAGCGTTTAAAAATTACACAGTGTTATAGTAAGGCTGAGATTTACTCTTGAAGACTTCTATTTTGATATTAAGACGTTTAGACCTTTACTCTTGAAGACTTTTATTTTGATACAGAATATGCCTTCAACTTGCTAAAGTCCAATCTTTTATTACGTCTCCACTCCCACGTGCCCATGACTGAGTTATGTGTTTGAAAATTCTATGTAAACATGTTAAATGAACAGACTTTAGTAAAAGTAAAAAATGGCTTAAAAATAGGGTGAGGCTATCACAGACACTTCAGGTTTATAGTCTCAATCTTAATATTTATGTGCCCTTGGACACAATTCTAAACTTTATCTTCAGACTGGCTTTGTTTCTGTAACAAAAAGCTGAATTATCTGTCTGAGCAGGTCCTGATGCTCACCTCGTTGTCGCTTTTCTGAGAGAGGAGACGGCTCTCTCGGAGGACCAGGTAGAGGGCAGCGCAGGTCATTAGCACACCGTGGCCCATGTCACCAAACATGACGGCGAACAGGAAGGGGAAGGTGATGATGGTGTACGGAGCTACAGCAGAACAACACAAGTCCAATCACAAACAGGAATACACTACAAAACACTTCTACAATGCTTCATTGCACAGTATTCTTAGTGTGCTTCAGTGCACGCAAACCCTTTCCAGTATGTCTTTGTTGCTGTTATGCAAATCCAGCTGCTAATGTCTGATTGCGAGTGTGTTAGCGTGAAAAACATGTTACCTGGATTCATTTCACGGTAGGTGCCAATGCCGTAGGCGTCTACGATGTTCTGGAAGCCTGCGGTGAACTTGTTGGTCTTGTTGTAGGTGGGGGGAGTCTGCTTGGTCTGCATCCTGTTGAGGATGGAGGGGACAGTGGAGCCGCTTCTCTCCTGGAGGCCCACAGACAACAGTAGATTTCAAATTCACTCTAATACACTCCAGAAGGGCAAATATTTGCAGTACATATTCTTCTCTGCCAATGTGATAGGCTTTCCAATCATTGTTCATACAAGCTACAAACAGTTTATACATTAGGTATAAACATAAATATAAAAAGTGTGTAATCTTGTTATATTGTGTGTGTGTGTTTGTGTGTGTGTGAGAGCAGATGTGAGCATGTACTGTATGTGTAAGTGTGAGTATGTGTGTATGTGCTGCATGTGTATTAGTGAGTGTCAGTATGTGTGTGTTTTAGTGTAAGTGTAGTGTGTGTGTGTGAGAGAGAGAGAGAGAGAGAGAGAGAGAGAGAGACAGAGAGAGAGTCTGTGTTTGTGTGTGTGTGTGTGTGTGTGTGTCCACATCTAGCCACTCACCGTCCCTCTGCGGAGAGCAAACTGGATGGAGTCCAGGTCGGAGACAGGGCACCAGACCTCGGCGATGAGACACTTCTGTGTGACGTCGATGTTGCAGAGGTTCAGCGTGTGGTAGATGGCCTTCATCTTCCTGACCTTGATGAACCACACCCTCATGGTCTTAGCTGCTGCCTGAAGGACTCGCTGCCGATGATCCTCGGTTTGGTTCAGTACCTACACACACACATACAGTATAAAGCGGATGTCAACACAGATGAAAGAAGACTCCCTGATCAGGAAAAGCTTCACAAACACTTTCCACAAATGTGACTGAGGTTACCGTCCAAAGAATGGAACTTTATGACAGTCGCATCTGTTTTGTCTCCAAAGTGAAGGTATATCCAACAAAAGTCTGTTTGTGCTCCAAACTTCGCCATTGCTTACAGCATTGACTGCCTAGACAGGTTTATAGCCTACAAAAGCAGCGTAGGTATAACCACCCCCTCTAAGCCCACACACACACACACACACACACACAAGCTAAATTAACCTGACATGCCCGCCTGCCTGCAAGCCAGCCTTCCCTGGGTGGCAAAGATTGGCACTTCACCCATGAGCACCCTAGAAGAGCCGGGTGGCAGAGTGTGTGTGTGTGTTTTTGGGGTGGGGCGGGGGGCTGTGCTCATGGAGCAGATTCAGACAAGCCACTGAGAGGCCAAAGGAGCAGGCAGAGGAACAGCTGCACAAAACAACAACACAGAATGACGACATCCTCAGAGACAGAGACAGACAGGTTGTGAGAGAAAGAGAGAGAGAGAGAGAGAGAGAGAGAGAGAGAGAGAGAGAGAGAGAGCTGTTTGGAATCTGGCAAAAATTCATACTCCATTTTATCTCAGAGGTGTTACTCCAGGGCAGCCAGGGATCACACATAAGCGAAGAAGAAAGAGAGGGAAAGAGAAATCAGAATATGTCTGCGTGTGTGTGTGTGTGTGTGTGTGTGGAGAGTGGGTGCTTCAGCAGAGCATATCCACTGTAATCTTCAGGCCTGGTGGGGGGAGAGAAGCGGAACTGCGGAGCCTCTTTCCACACTTAATAAGGAGATGTTGTCTCCTCACCAAAACAGCGCCTTTGCTCCAGTGCCAGCTGCAGCCACAGCCGCTCCTCTGCCTCAGGACACAGAGAGCAGCACTGAGGCCTCACACAGTCACACTGGTACAGGGCAGCCGCCACAGGAGTCAACTCAGCTAGCTTGGCAAATACGTCATTGCCACGTCTGATGCAACTCTACCTGCTAGTTTGTCAGATGCTGCATGTTCTCAGCAGATATTATTTGTTCAGCATAACATACCGATCATATCTGAGGTATTTAATAGCACTGACTGTCCGCCTGGAACACAACAGGGCAAGAAACTCTCATACGATCCTGTTTCCGTAACAGGTCCAATTTTCTGTCTGACATTTAAAGGGTCATTATATTGCATTCAACGACGCCACGCCCCAACACAAAAGGTCCATAGAAAAATGATCCAACGTCTGCAAGTCAGACCCTGGGAATGCTACTTTGGCAATGAACATGCCCAGCGTGTCTTGGGGAATTGGTTCCCTGGACATTTTACGAGGGAGGCACCAGGTTGCCTAGCTGAAAGGACATAGATGTACTAAGATTACTAACAGCCACTATTACAAGCTGGCTGGACAAGCACTGTTTATGCTTGCAAAGAGCAGAGTGCTGTTAAGTTCTTCTCTATTTACAATGGACCTTTGAGTTTTGCTAGGCTGACATGGTGAGCAGGTTAGCTATTTTGTTGAGTATAGTTTACAATGGAATTATAAATGTTTGGAATTTGGAACGGTGAGAAACTTTCATATATTGGTCTGACTTGTGTGTATGTGTGTTTATCGGTAAAGTGAATACCATTTGGAGGTCGTCAATGCGGGTGTTGACCCCGGCAGCCATCTCCTTCCTCTCCTGAGGTGTCTCTGGGCATGGATAGAGGGAGGCCCTGAAACTGTTCCACAAAAAAACACACAACAGCCCTCCGTTTAGAATGGCACTATTTACTCAAGGGCAACAACAGCTTCATCTGCAAATGAACAGTCATTAACCAAACTTGCTTTTAATGCTGAATCTGTTTCTTGCGGTCAGTCATCAGCATTGTTGCACTGATCCCCCCCCCCCCCGCATTTGTCATTGCTAGGGGTGGGGAATATAGTCTAAAATTTATATTGCGATATATTTTGAACCATAGACGGTAGATGCTATATATCACGGTATACTTTGGTATGTAACTTACAGCATAACAGTTTCTTAATGGTTACCATAGCATAAAGTCAATATGTACAACAGCTGTTTAGTCATCGTTCGGAGGTGTTTATATTGGACTCTCAAATTCACACAGAAGTAAACTGGTTAGCTGCATTTGTGTCAGGCAGTAGCTGTTCAATTTATAGGCTCTTACACAGTTTTGTTGTAAGAATGAAAAGGTGCTATGAATAAGGTCAAGCTACAGGTCAACATTTTTGGAGACGCCATTTGTAGAGACGCAATGAGCCTATCACGGTATGCCGATATGACCCAAAATCTCTATCTTTGGCCAAATGCATATTGCATACGATTTATATTGTCTATATTGCCCACCCCTAGTCATTGCTAAAACTGTGTGTAGTAAAACGGACTGAAACATACCCCTCACATATCTTCTTCACCCTGTTCTTCAGCTGGTCTCCTTGGAAAAAGATGATGAAGACAGATTTGTGGACTTGATCTCCCTAAAGAAAAAAAGCAATTGTGTACAATTTGTCACTTTTTTACATTTTTAATAATTTTGCCACTGGTTTGAAAGTATAAACCTAATGAACATTCAGTTCTAACCGTTGTTGGGTCCTCAAGGGGATCCTCAATCTCTGCCTGTCTTAAAAAGACATTTCCACGACACACTCTCCAAAGCATCCTTTCAAAGGTCGGGATCCTCTCACGGTTTATCACCCCGGCAACAAACCTACAGAATCAAATAGAGCCTGCATGAAAACAGCGCAGATCGAAGCACACCCTCTGCCCTGGGACAGAATCAATAGAATGGTTTAACATCACACAGAGTAAGCCATGACCTACTGTTCTACAGACCTACAGTCAAAAATGTGCCAATTGGCTGAGATGATTGTCTACAAGGGGCTTATGATGATGATGAAACATTTTTCTTTTCTCGTTTGCAAATGTTGGCACATATAAATGAGACATTTTTGATATTTGTGTATGGTCAATCAGTGTAAAAGCCTATGACTTTTTGTGTATCTACTGTAGAAGGTGTTATATATATTTATAATTACCTTAAAGGGTTGTGATTCAGAGATTCTGGTGGAAATTTCTTTCTTTAAGTGTTGGTTTCCATATTTATGTTTATATTTGTAAACATACTTTTGACCAACAAAGGCTCTAATTTATTTGATATGAGGACCAAATGAAGCAGGCCAGAGAGGAAGCTCATCCGGATGTTATTGTTTATGGGGAAGCTGCAGCCAGGTGTCAGTTACTTAGTAAATTAGTAAAGGCAAGCCTGAAGTTGTTTAGGCCTGAAACTGTTAATGAGTTTTCTTTACATTAATTGTTGGGGTACATGCTCTGGACCCCCAAATTTTTGTTTTCAGTTTTCAAAGCCTGTTTATGATTAAAAACACTGGATTTATTTTACCGTGACCCAGCAGAATAAGGAGCTGTGAGGACATAATATAATTATGTTATAAAAAGGTTAGTCTTGTGTGCTTACAAACCTCTTCATACTACTTACTGCACCTTTGAGTTTCCATGGCCAAAAAACAGTCAACGCTTTTAAATTGATCATCGCATCATGACTGCCTCATACAAGAGCCAACATGTAATAAACCCAAAATAACTGGAATTACATTTTATACCAAGTGCTGGGCACTATGGAAGAAGCAGCCTATAAAATATTTCAAAGGTCAATGTCAACTGAAGCCATCTATGAAGAATAAGCCAGTACTCTGTCAATATAGTGACCAATGTACTCTACAGACCGGTCACTACACATATACAACTCTGTGAGTGCTTGATTAGGTTGACGGGCGCAATACGTACCCCAGCCTGAGGGGGGCACCGCGACCTGCCTCACTTGGGTCCAGCAGGGAGGAGGACTCTTCCAGTAGGTTTGGATCTTCCATCTGCTGGTGGTGATGATGATGATATTGAGCCTGAATTTACAAACCAACCAAATGCCTAATCACCCCCCATTACAGGCATGCGGCAGGGACAGGGAGGAAAGAGTGAACAAATCTGACAGTGTAAGAGCGTGTATGTGTTGGTGGTGTGTGTGTATGTATGCATGCGTGTGTGTGACAGAGAAAAAAGAAAGGGAGTGTGTCACAACAGAGAGATCACTACAGCAATATGATGGAGGCCTATTGTATTTCAGGCAAGGAGAGAGAGAGAGAGTATGATCATCATTCCTGAGGATAAAGTGATACAAAAAATGCATCATTTATCTTCACAACTGGAATTTACTACTCTGTAAGCTGAAGGCTCAGCAAAGTAAACAGATTATATTTAAAGGGGCTATGTTTGGGTCAGGTTAAAACGTTTAAAATGACCTAGAAAATGATTTTCTAAATGATGTTGAATTTAAAATAACTGACGCCATGCCGTCAATTGACGTTAGCGTTAACCAACTAGAGCCAGGACTCATAAATCTACTCATAATCTACCTGTTGTTTGAGGTTACAGAGTGCTGTCATTAGGAATAAGAATGAGAAAATTTAAAGCGATATAGGCCAACTAGTGAACCAGCAGCTAACGCAAACTGAACGGGGCAGTGATGCAGTATCCAATCTTCTGGTCCTTCTACCAACTTACAGGACTGAGTGACCTTGAACAACAGGGCTATAGATTGTTTCACACTGCATTTCCCCTTTAAGTCTACTTTGGTGCAGTAATGGTGAACATGCTGCATTAAATTGCTTGTGCATGTGGGGTGTGACAAGGAATTTGTTCCTTTGGCAACAGTTCTTCAACCTGCCAAAATCTGAGATTTAGTGTCATTTCCAGAGACGTATTCAGCAGAGAATGATTAAGGAGCATGACCGCCACAAGCTTAAAACTGAAGCCAGAATGAGGAGTGTAACAGCACAGGGGCAGGGAAATGAAGCAGGCGGCTTGGAGGTAAATGTGTAGGACAGGTAGAGGACAAAGACAATGGATTCATGTGTGTGATGGTGGGTGATGGTTGCACAGTAATAATGTGTTATGAAACTGCAGGAATGCCGCATGCCAGTATCTATGCTTGAGTTCTCTATTTTAGTCTACCTTCCCCCCACACACACTTCATACAGCTCTAATACAAACACACACACACACACACACATACACACACATGCAGACTCCAACCTATGATGCATAACACAACACAACTATGAAAGCATCTATGATTATTATTACTTGTAACATTATTGAACTGACTGTGCTATGATAAAGTTCTTCCCCCTCCAAAGCACACAATACACACACACACACTGTAAAGCCAGCAGTTAAAGCCATGAGAACAAATAGATAAACAGCAACAAAAGAAAGCTAAAAATAAAATCTGCCTGAAGGGATCACTTGACTTTCTACAAGGCCCTTGCAGTTTTAGCTTTTTAAAGAATAATTCCCACAACAGGATGCTTTTTTAGGGTGGTGGTGGGTGGGGGAATCTCTGAATCTCCTCTCTTGCAGGATTAGACCCTGTGCTGAAAAGGAACACCTGACCTCATCAAAAAACTGCTGTGTGCGCCTGAGGATGTGCTTCAGCTCCGTCAGTTCCAGAAAGTTCTTCTTCAAGGCCTCCTGATTAGTGTTGATCTCCTTCAACTCATTCTCCAGTTTCTCAAATGTGGCCTAGAGACACAGATAGGCACACAGGTTTAGTATCAACAATGCTTGGTCTCCCTCTTGGCATGACAGACAAATGCTTTATGCTACACATCAAATTAAATCCAGTAGTTCAAATCTTAATCTTGGTACCTCAAGGTCAATCATGTCTCTTGGGAACGGCACTTCAGGATTCTCCCCCGTGTCCACCGTAGGAATGTTGGCTTTTTTAATCTCTTTTTCCACAAACCCTGGGAATGATCATCACACCAGTCAGATTATAACTGTCTGCATTTACTGTCAGCTGAAACCACAGTGGATGTGTCACTCCGGTTGACTAGTCAACACTCACTTAGCTTTCTGTCCATCTCCTCACAGCGGCGCACCTCATTCACAAACTTCCTCTGGAACACGTTCACATCTGGGTTCAACTGCAATGGTCACACATTCTCATCATATGAAATAGCTCAATCACCAGCATGACTAATGACATAGCCCACTGATATAATTCATTTTAGCGTATTATAACAACGTGTTATTTTCATTTTAGATGAATGCTAAAAATGAAGGAGACAGATATACTCACGTCACGGAACTGGACCATCCCCAGCTCTCCCAGTTCACTCACGCAACAGTAGGCTGCCTCGGACTGCAGGAAGAGCTGGGCGAGAGTCATCTCCTCGCTCCTAAACAGCTCCCCCATGGTGCCTCACTAAGCGCCCACACAACAAGGACAAAACTGCAAAGAGATAAACACACACACACACACACACAATGATTAAAATCATCTTTAATTTTCATTCTAATAAAAAACTATATCCTTTTTAAATATCC
Organism: Limnothrissa miodon; assembly: GCA_017657215.1. Lineage (NCBI taxonomy): Eukaryota > Metazoa > Chordata > Actinopteri > Clupeiformes > Clupeidae > Limnothrissa > Limnothrissa miodon. Next base: position 340,453 of record JAGFZM010000161.1, on the reverse strand, counting down.
TTTCTGAATGTCAATACTAAGCCAAACAAGTGTGTAACTGTTCAAGATTTGTAAGTGTCAGCAAAAAACTAGTAAAATCACCACCTTTAACCTTATTTTGGCACTTGGGGCCACTGATAATGTTCTTTCACTGGATGAACTATTCCCTGTTTCTTCTCACTCGGATTGCGTTCTAATATGGTTTGCACATGCGCAGAATGCGACCACCTACAGCAGGCAATCCTTGATATGTCGACGGAAGTGCGTGCTTGCGAGCGAGCGCTTTCAGCATCAGCAGCATCAACATCATCACTACCGCTACCGCACTGCCCTTCACGACTCAAGGACGCCATCATTTTACTTCGCTCCAGTATCGTCGTCATAAACGCCTTTCACATTCAGAAAATCCATTTAGTGTTAGACATATTAGACTAAGTAGCCTAAACAGCTATCTTTTTTAATTCGGTATAAATGCATGCACCTTGCAAACGTGAATGTAGCCTAATAGGTAGGACACATACGATCCTGGGTTTACTTTGAATTAGTAACAAATAGATTAGGATTGATAGGTCATAACCTTATAGCATATACATGGATATAGATGATTAAATTGATATGTGATAAGGTCATCAAAATAAAATGATAAAAAATTATGTTGAGAAATTTGCAAATGCATACACGTGAGAGATTCTCCTTAAACCTATTTTTTTATTAGACGGGTCTAGATTAAATTAAAATCTATTAACACTAGCAATGTTATTAACAACATTTCATATAAATATTGTCATCTTCATTTTAGAAAGGGCATTCGTTTTCCTTGCATAAACCTCGGCGAATGCAGCAAGCATCCTTCCATCATAGGATGAACAGCAGCATCACCGACGGATAGCCTACTGCGTTTCACCTGACACATGTCAATTAACGGTTTCTTTAACGTAAAGCTTTTTATAATAACGCATTAAATCGTAGAACATTTCTTTACAGTATTCTGTACGGATTAATTTTCTTACCTTCGTTGCAAGCCTCAACACACAACGCACGACTCCCTATTTCCCCCTCTGACTGTAGAATAAACGTGACGTCATTGGAGGGTTTGTAGATCATGTGACTTTATCATCTCCTTCAGCGGGCAGCGTGTGATCGAAGAATGATCAACCTCGAGGTAAAACAGTCAGCCCATGTCACACATGCTCAGTAGAGACAAATAGATTTTTTTTTTCAAGCAACACTAATGATGTGGTCCATGCATAGGCCTGTGCTCACAAACCATAGCTAAGTTCTATTTCTTTACATCTTTTCACTATCATCCCTGCCATAAATGTATGAGTTTCAAACAAAAATATTAATACATTAATAAATGCATATTTTATGCAACCTGTTCAGTGCACCAAAATATTAGCCTTTTGCTAAATGAATTAGACCAAGCATATTCATTGCCCAACTCTGATAAATGCGTAGTTTGCATGTGCAGTAAGGTGACCAAACCTTTAAGTTTAAAATCGGGGGCATTGACCGCATGGGAACCAGGGACATTTCTAATTTCACAGTCACTACTACCATTAAAACAAGTGACTAGCTTTCTTGGAGAAAGTGGGCTTTCTTGAATTTTACAAGAACTACCAGAACCAGGAACTATCACCCTAATCTGAAGCCTACATTTAGACTCACAGACTGAACCTATATTACTGAGCTGCCATTTAGTGGGCCATAGATGAAGATTTTGCAAAGACTTCTGCTGGTGGGCTTTGCCTCAGTAAGTCTTGTGACAGATGACCTGTTATGACATCCATCCACTTGCCCATAGTTGCTGGTAGTAGGCCAGCCTGGACAGACAGTGTGACCACAGAGAATGTGACACTGACTCTGTAATGAATTGATGTTAAATTTAACTACACAGGGAAGACTAAAACATCCATAAAAACCTAATTAGATGGAATAGAGGTCGATCTTTGGTATGTCAAAATGCAGGTATCACCTGTTACTGAGATTTCTGAGTGTATGGGAAAGCCTCTTTGTCTTCTACCAAGAGGTTCTTAATTGGGTCATGAAAAATCTAAAAATTCCAAGGCCAGGCCTAGGGCCATTTCAAGCTACACTGAAATCCTTAGCCTGAACAGATTATAACCTTTAAACTGAAACTGTTATCAAAGAAACATAAATACTATGCAGTATTGCATGATCCGGTTGGAATAAATGCTCATTTAGGCTGTTATTCAATTACAAATAAATAACAGAATGGTCTAGAGCTTTTCTATCGAAAAACGTTGTGCCCAGTTGACAGAGCTGACACAGAATCATTACCACATGATGGACTCCTGTGACACTCATCGACCCTATTTGATTTACTGCACTTTATTTCAGATCTATCTATCTATCTCCACCGCCAGACTTCTACGTACTGGAATTGGTTTGCCAGTATGAGAGATTACAAGCTGCGTGGTCCTTGTCGTCTGCACAAAGCAACCATGCATGGCCCAAACAAGTGCATGCGTAACCATGGCAACTCCCAGTCCCATCCCTCACTGTCAACATTCTTGGTTGACATTTCTCAACCCTTGTGTGCTGGGGCCAGTTCCCGAAGAAGACTCCTTGGAAAAAGTGGGGAGAGGAAAACCCTGTGGGATTTTTTTAAAGTAAAAAATAAAAGAGCAGAAGAGAGAGAAAGAGAGAGAGAGAGAGAGAGAGAGAGAGAGAGAGAGAGAGAGAACTCTGGCTACACATTCCACTGCTGTATGTGCCTGTGCCTGCATGTGAATCTCTCTCTCGCTCTTCTTCTCTCTCTTTCTCTCTCTGTCTCTCTCCCTCTCTTTCTCACTCTTGCTTACTCTCTCTCCCTCTTTGTCGCTCTTATTCTCTATCTCTGTGCGAGTTGCAGCTCTGCTCCAACTATTCCAACCATCCTGAGTCGGGGCAGAGACATTGCACTGCCCCCTGCCACACCACTGGGTGGAGTAAAACACACAAACACACACACACACACACACACAGTCTCACATTCACACACTTGCTCTCACATCAGGACGGGAGGGGAAGGGAGGGCAGTGGAGGGGAGGGAAGAGCCCAAACGGTGGGAGGGAGGGAAAGGGGGAGAGAGGGAGGGGTGGCTGGAAAAGGGAAGGTGGTGAGGTGGAAAAAAAGGAAAAAGAGGCAGGGAGAGCTGGTGATTTGACAGGAGGGTTTGGCAGGGAAGTGTGGCATTTGAGTCGCAGCACTCATGCAACACACAGCTCTCCGATTTATCTGCCTCCGCACCACTGGCTAGCCTCCAGAGTGAGACACGCAGAGAGGGAGCAGGAGAGAACGAGAGCGAGGGAGAGAGAGAGAGAGCGTGCGCATGTGGCGTGGTGTGTTTGACAGAGGGAGCGAGAAGAGAAGAGTGCAGGGGTAGGCAGGGGTACAGCTGAGGTAAAGTCAAGTGAAGTTGGACGCAGTAAGTGTATCAAGAGAGCAGCAAAAATTGTGGCCCAGAGAGTCACAGAGGAAAAAGTTTGTGCCTTGTTTTTATTTTATTATTTTTTAATTTCATTTCTTTCCTCCCCCTCTCTCTCTCTCCCTCTCCCCTCTCTGCTCTGTGTGTGCGCACACGTGTGTTGCTCTGATTTTTCTCCTTTGAGCTTTTGCCATGGAGCTGATTGAGGACTTCAACCTGCAGCCTGGACCGCTGGAGCCACACAAGTCGCTCACCGAGATCTCGGACGACGAGGTAAACCTGCCGCCCTCTGACGAGGAGGAGGATGCCGCTGTCTCAGCAGCCGCAGCTGCTGCTGCCGCCGAGGCGGCCAATGGCGGCGAGAAAGCGGCCGAGGAGGAGAAGGGTGACGGGCAGGTGAATGGTGTGATGGTGCTCACCTTGCTGGACAAGATCATAGGCGCCGTGGACCAGATCCAACAGACGCAGGCGGGCCTGGAGGCGCGGCAGCTGGAGATGGAGCGCTCGGTCTCGGGCATCCAGGGCGAGCTCACTAAGCTCTCCAAGAGCCACACCACCACGGCCAACTCTGTCAACAAGATGCTGGAGAAGGTGCGCAAGGTGAGCGTCAACGTGAAGACGGTGCGAAGCAACCTGGAGAAGCAGGCTGGTCAGATCAAGAGGCTCGAGAGCAACGAGGCCGAACTGCTCAAGAGAAGGAACTTCAAAGTCATGATTTACCAGGTCAGTGTGTGTGTGTGAGAATTGAAAGTTGACAGACAGCTGTGAAAGTTTTGTCTTTAGTTTGAAATGGATAAGCACAGATGACACAGTGTAATAAATTAGAGTGGTGTGTGTGTGTGTGAATGGAGTGGGTATGGAGTCCTATGCTTTGTAAAGGGTGTGGTAGGGTGTCACATAAGTGAAGCGTGGAGGATGGTCAAACTCCTATCCCACAGGGAGGGGCTCAACTGGGCTCGACTGGGCTGGGCTGGGCATGAAGGCTGGGCTAAGCTGTCTCTTTGCTCTGCAGGCTTGATGGGAATTAGGGTTGCTAATGGCTAGGTGCTCCATTCTAAAAACCATTTGTTCTGCCAAGAGGGGTGGGCTGGCACGTGCCACTCTGGGGTTGCTGGGCGCCATGGCTCTCCCGGGTGGTGGGTGAAGGGTAAAGGGCGGGGGTGGTTGTGGGCAGGGGTCGGTGTAAGTTGGAGAGCTCATGGACTCATGGGTGTGGCCGCACACACACACACCCCTGCGATTCTCCTCTAGTTTCACAAGACCAGAATGTCTTCCTGAACACACACGTACACACACACACACACACACACACACACACACAACCACTGACCCAGTCTCAGCATAAAGCACAAGTTTGGCCTGTGTGGATGTGTGTTACTAAATCATCCTATCATGCCACTGTGACTCCCTAGGTCTAGGGTATGTGGGCAGGAATCTAACACAGAAAGTACAGACACACACACACACAAAGAGAGAACGCATTGATAAAAATTGAGACCCAACGAAGCCCTTTAACACGCAGAAACTGGGGCTTTTATAATGTGCAGGTGTTCACTTTGTCAGCGCTCTGTGAGAAGAATAGATAGGTTAAGTAAATCCTGAAGCCGTGTGAGACTGCATATCTTTTGGGTGATTGGATGGACGTTGCCCTTTCATGAATTCATATGGAAAACATGAGCCTGCTTCTGAGTTACAGCTCAGAGAGAGAGAGCCATGCAGATGTTTGCCTTCCCTGCCATGGTGATTTGGAGTCACGGCCGGACGGGGAGCCGTAAGACTGTGTACTTTAGAAGTACAGTCTCAAAATGGAGCGTGGCATAGATGCATAGATCGTGGTGGCATGCTACTTATAGCTGCTTTGGTATGTATGGAAAATGTAAAAAGTGTTTATGAGCGTCGCTCTGTCAGCAGAAGAGACCTACAGTAAGGACGTGGAGGTCCTTTGGGGTAAAACTCGTAAAGACCCGGAAGGCTGTGCTTTTAGCTCACTTGCGAGGACATGGGTTTAAGACAAATTAAAGTGAGTCAGTTTTTCTCAGTGTCGTAAGTCAACAATGTTGTTTGTTCTCACAAACTTTTGGGTTCCGTCCCGTAACAGCAGCTATCTTTTTTAATAAGTTTAAATATTTTTTTGTTCATTTGAAATGAATGGCTCAATGTAAAATAGCTTAATGATGTTACTGAGAGATGACATGAGATTTCATGAGGGAACTGTCAGGGTGACTCCCGTTCAGCAGAGGAATTGATTTAGGCGCCACACCCTGTCAGAGCATCACATGCACACACACACACACACACACACACACACACACACATACACACACACACATGAATGGTGCTGTATAAATGTAATATAATATAATTAAATTGTGTTAAATGAAAAAACAGGTTAGCTCACACATGATTGCGGAAAGCAGCAATTCTTTCTCTGGTTTACCTGCAGCTTATAAAACTTAATCCTATTTGGTTACCCCCAAATCAAATGGGAACAGTGACCTGTCTTCACATGCAGATGAGCTACTTCTCTGAAGCCATAGTGAACCTTTGGAGTGCTATTGCTTTTCAGCTTTTATGTTGTTGCAATGGAAAATACTTTGGATCTGACTTTTGAAATGCACGGTGGTAGTTTGAGAAGGTAAGGGAAAGAGTTGGTGATGGAGTGTAGAAGAGAAAGAGTCTGTGTGCATCTATGTGTGTCTGCGTGTGCTTGAATGGCAGATGTTTCTCGCTCACACAGACTGGACCTCTGTAGTTAAAAATGGGCTTTTTTTAGGCTCCTATGCCGTAATGTCTAATGGATTGCAGCTTCGCACAGTGGCGCAAGAACATTCAGAGTTTCCACACTGAGTCAGTCTGCCTATTACTAACCACACACACACACATACACAGACACACACACACACAGTATTTGTGCTATGCACGCACATTAATAAGTACCTGCTCTGTCAAGTACTGTTAATACACTCAGAGTCCAGCAGACCAGTGCATACGCCATTAAGTCCATAAAACAAACTTCATGTTCCTTATGAATATAAACAGCACATACACAGACACACACACACACACAGACACACACACACCCCCATGCATGTACATACAGTATATTATCTATAAATACACAAACACAGACGCACAAATGCACAAGCACAGAGCTGCACAACCTTTCTTTCATTCAACGGCTAATGAGGGATTGGGTGAGTTGGCAGGGTAGCCCAGTTTAATGCTTCCCAGCTGAGATGACTAGGAGAACGTGCATGGAGGAACATGGCGTTCTCCTGGGCTTCCCCTGCCATTGATTACAATCCCCACAGCAGCACCACCACCACCACTATTTAACCCAAATGCTCCCCCCACCGCACACCCACACACACACACACACACACACTCCTGGGTTGGGTTAACGATTTACAACTAGACAGGTTCGCCTGAGGCCGCCCGTGATAGAGACCCGTTGTAGAGCAGAGAGGGCATGCTGGTTGGTTGGATGGTGTGTGACGTGTGGCTTGCTGGGAGGCTCTGGCTGCTCGTGTCAGCTAGCACGGGGAGCATCCTCAAGGGTCTGGGCTTTTGGGGAACCACAAATCACCCTCAGGCATGTGATGGAGAGACAGCTATCAAACAAGACTGAGTTATTGCCGTCGCACATGCACACAGCCCAAACACACATTTCAGATTATACACACACATTCTCTCTCTCTCTCTCTCTCTCTCTCTCTCTCTCTCTCTCTCTCTCT
>JAGFZM010000161.1:276954-318534 GCA_017657215.1 Limnothrissa miodon | reverse complement strand
ACCATGGCTGTCTTGATCCTGTCCTATTAGTGCTATACCATTGGTCTCGATGCTTCTGTCTTGTGCTAGTCATCCCAAATCAAACTTGTTGCCATTCAGCCATAGATAGGAGTATCCACAATTGCTCCAGGTGACGCACACTGAATTCCACTCAGTGGGGCTTATGGCGTTTGTATATTTTTTATCATCATTCACGATGAATGAAAACTTTCCCGTCTTTTCGATGACAAGCAAGACAGCATTTTGGAAGTTAGGAGTGGCGAGAGAGAGCAGGACTTGTTCTTTTCGTCCATACTTGGACTTGTACCTCATGCAGAAACTTAGATGTGTGAGAGGTTCGGCATAGTCAAGTCCTAACTTCACATAATCTGTGTCACTGTGCTGGGGGAAACAAAAGATGTTTTCCTGCATATCTATCAGGAGGAAAGAGACATAACAGACATTCTAGAGTCAGGATTAGGAACAGTATACAGTAAGTATTAAAAATTCTAAATAAACTTTTGTTTGCATATTTTTAGATAACTTACCTTGTCCCTGTGTACCAGTTCCCTGTGCCTCCACACTTGCAGTCTTCTGGGTCAAAAGCACAATGATGCCTGTTAGCAGCACAACACACAGTAGGCCCAAGACAGCTACCAGCGCTCGGAGCACTCTCCGGTAACCTGTGTGAAGGCAGCATTGGGTTAAAATGTGTGTGTGTGTGTGTGTGGAGGCACTGTGGCTCAGTGGTCCTTTGCCGATCCTGCCCCATCTCTCTCTCCCATTCATTTCCTGTCTGACTCTCCACTATCACTATCCAAATAAAAGGCAAAAAATGTGTGGGCGGGGTGTGAAATGCGTTTGGTGTGACCATACCTTTATCTTGAGTTGTGCCCGTATTTAGAATCACGTAGAAATTGCTGTCTCGCTCTTTTGTATCCAAGTTCGTCTCGTCATTTTCAACCAATTCTTCTGTGTCTGTAAGGTTCTGATACTGTTTCCCAGCCTGTTGTTTATTCATTTCTACAGAAATGGCAGTCAGATGTTGTCAAATGTACAGATTCAAACCCTAAATTCATGTTTAGTTTTTACGTTTTTTAATTCTCTGTAATAGTCTTCAACATAACAGAACACAGTTCTATCAGCAGATGCAAAGAAACAGAACATTTTGTCATTCCCCAGTTAATGTGTAACATTCTGGATGTATTTTTTTAGTCCCCTTTGATTTACACTTGGAAGCAGTAAAACAACATGACCCTGAATTATGACTAAATCTATCCATCTGTTTGTGTAGAGTCGGCTATTCACTGGTGTATGCAAACAAGAGGCAATACACACTTTAAAACACTATTCACTTTGTCTCTATATTACACAAAGGCAGACTGACAACACCTGATCCTCTACGTCTCTAAACACTGCCCTACCAAACCATGAGGGCTGTTTAACATTAAAGCACAGCCTGTGATTCACATTTTGTCAACAAGGAAATGAACACATCCATTCCAGTCAATAATGCCATTAAATAGCAACACACAGAGAGATATTTAACAGTATTTTGTATATATGTAGTTTTGTACTCTTACTGTATGAAGGTTCCTTGCTTCTTTAGCATGACATGATGAAGGTAATGCATTATGAGAAAAATGTAGCATTCTATCAACACTTTTGAAATGGGTTCCGGGCCCCCCGGAAATCCCTTAATGTTAAGCTCCGGTTACAGTGCCTATGGTGAGATCGAGATCTCTTAGTGTTAAGCGCCCTTGTCACAGAAAAAGAGTTGTCCTTTCAGACTGCAGGGCTTAATGCTCAATTCCAATATTTTTTGTGAAATATCGGATTTATTTCCACATATGAACGAGGCCTGAAACCAAACTCAAAATATCCGAAAGCATGTGTTTATTCCCGTTTACGCTGTCATGGAACAGATCCGACCTGTGTCGCATATCAGCAAAAAATCGGAATTGGGTCACATTTAGCTGGCAGTGTAAACGCAGCCTTAGAGACACAGAACGGATGTCTTTTACACTCTGTCGCCAGGATAGCCTATGGAGAAGGGGACTCACTAAAAGCTAGGAACAGCTCACCCCCTTCAGTCAACCACAGAAAAAGAAGACTTACCAGGGATAGGTCTTGTTGCTCTGGTTGTTGTCTTTGAAAACCTTGTTGAGTTATATGAGTCTAAGAACTAAGTTATGGAGTTTTTGTCCTTTACAGGGCTGTTTCATTTAATGTAAAAATATAAGTAAAATATGCAATACAAAGTAAGAAAGAAAATAAAAGGTAATATTTCAAAGAAAAGAAAAGTCTAGCAAAATCTATGTACGTGTGGTGTGGTGTTTTTGAAGTGAGAAAATGGGAAGTGAGTATATAGCGAGTGAATGAATTGAATTCTGAATTCATGTAAAATCTACCCCCTTTATATGATCTAGGTATGTCAGAGGACGTACCTTAAAAGGTCATATAAATCATGTGTATGTTAATTCATCAGTATTCCAATTGTGATACAATTGATCTTTTAACTTTACCCTGTGTAGAGAGAAGCACAGAGAGAAGAACCCTGTGTGCTATCTCTCAGTTTCCTGTTGCCCTTATTTGGTGTGTGTGTGTGTGGGTAAACATCCGTTTAACCTGCAGGTGTGTGTGAGTGAGAGGGAGAGAGAGAGAGATAGAACCTTGAGTATGTGTTACTACATGGGCACTATGCTGTATATGAAAGTTATGAAAGCAAATAATAAAACAACAGAAAACTTATACTAATACAATACGAAATAAGAACAGTACCAAATAAGCCTAAATCGAATTTTGCACCTAATTTTCTCAACAATTTTGATGAAGACAAAAGTATTCTTCAGTCCAAGCATATCCATATTGAACCCAGAGCCGTGTAGATGCAGATGCCATTTAGTGCCCTTTATTGAGAGAGTATTGTTTGGAATGTTAAGAGGTCCAGAGGCGGTGACGTGTTTTGTGGGTGATTTGGAGTTATAACTGGAGGTCAAACAGCCACCAATACTGCAGTAACAGTTCCCAGTTCAGCATCCATTGACCAGGGTGGGCCAGGTGGGAATCTGTTCCATTAATGTCTAGGAAGGCACAAGGATGTGTCATCGTCGGCTGCTCTAATTACAGCAGAAATCTCCAGATTTGGAAGAACACGCCCTTGTTTAACAGGACTGTCCATCTTACGCAGTATGGTCTACACAGGTTTCCTGGGCATGCCAAGGTGTTTACCACATTTGGATTAAGAATATAAACAGATAACATTCCAAATAAAAATAGCTCTGTCATTATCACAATTGTTGCCACAAATGTTGCCTTTTTGATTGGCAAATATTAAGTCCACTCAGTGGTGGCTATTGCGTGCTTAAGTAAGGGAAACTAAAAGAAGCTTATAAACACAGTAAATTAAGATATTGCTATTGGGGGCACTGTGGCTCAGTTGGCAAAGGTGCCATACCGTAACTTGGGTTCACCCAAGGTCATTTCTCGATCCTACTGTACCCAATCTCTCTGACTAAAGGAAAAAAGACCCCAAATATTTAGAAATGATATTGCTATCAAAATAAGTGAGTGTTGAGTATGCCTGAACTATGAACAATGAGCACCTTCGTTACCGTCACTTTCTGCAAAAAACAAAACAAAACAAAAACAAGAGCACCTCCATGTTATGCCAATTGGACCAGAGCGTCTAAAGGGTTACAACATGGCCCAATCAGAGGGCAGAACCGTTTAAACCAAGTTGGCCAATCTCTCTCTATATGGCTCTAATGCCATCTGTATTATACCATCATCTTGTGGCTGTATCTGGTATTGGTCTCCTATTGCATGTACATAAAGACATTTTGGTGATGTAAAATTGGCATGACTGATGACTTTGTCTTGTAGTATTGCTTTGTATTGCTACCTCAATAATATATTTGTTGCTTGTTTAACTTCATATTGTTTTAACACTTTTGACCAATCAGCATACAGTGTGAAAACCCAAATGTTTTCCTGTATATTGTTGGCTCCATTTGTTTGTGTAGAGTTGGCTATTCACTGGTGTATGCAAACAAGAGGCAATACATGCTTTAAAACACAGCTTTATTCACGTGTCTCTATATTACACAAAGGCAGACTGACAACAGCTGATCCTCTACTTCTCTAAACACTGCCCTACCAAACCATGAGGACTGTTTAACATTAAAGCACAGCCTGTGATTCACATTTTGTCAACAAGGAAACAAATGAACGCATTAATGACATCCAAAAGCAAACTCAGTAAAATATGTAGTCAGCACTCAGTAAAGATGACATAAAACAAATCAATTGTGTGACCCTTGTACACGTAAATATATTATTTAAAATTTACAAAAATATACACACAAAGTAAGGTTGTGTACAAAATCTTGAAGATTTTGATTATCAATAAAAGTTAACATCCAACATTATCTAAACTTCATAAAATTATCTTGCTATCTCCTGTCAGGAACCAAGGTCAGAACATACATTACCACCCATGCAAAACAAATTAAAAAAACAGGTCAATAATTGGGAAAATTTTCATCAGTTGAGTTGAAATTTACAAGGTGGGATCATGACACAATCACTTCAATTTTGCGATCTGCACTGACGGTTGGGCAGCTGGGTGTGGGGATTGATGATAACAGCATTATGGAAATGGTGTTAAGTGGAGGTGAGGTGGCTTTCATTGCACCACAGTAGAAGCACAAAACTAGCCTGAGCAGGGATGGACGAGATGGGGATCTGGTTAACGGATTGGCGCCTTCAGCGCAGCATCGATTTCCTCCTCTGGCTGGAGGGTGTGCCACTGGGCGATAGGGCGCCTGGGATTGGCCAGCATGTCTGACCAGTGGCGCAGGCCTACACCTGTGGCACCATAGCCAATGAAAATTTTTCCGATGGGGTCGTTGCTGCCTAGCTTGTCATAATCGTACACTGTGATGAGAAGCTGGACTTTCTGTTTAGGAGAAAGACAGACAATGTGATCAAAATTATGTCAGGAATACCAAGGTATGTACACTTTATTTCATTTTACTCATTAAAACATACAGTATATGCTATAGGTTTACCTGTATCTGTGCAAAGGGAATCTCAAAACTGAAGCTTTCGTTAAAATATGGATTTAGCGTGTTCTTCTTCACTGTGGTCTTCTTTTTCTTCAGTCGCTTGCCGTTGTGCTGGAGCACAATTTTCACAAATGGATCTGTAGAAATCACAGAAATAGGGATGCTCTTCTTATAAAAAAGAGACTATACAAAAAGTATATGTTTGACTGAGGAAGCAGAAAAATAATGAAACTTGAAAAATAAACATTACCTGATAATCCACCAACATCCATTTTCTTGAGATTCTTGGCCTCCATGATGCAGACAGTGAGTTTGCCAGCTGTTGGGACATAGCGGAGAGAAATGCAGATGTCGCCCAGCTTCTCTTGCTGAGGAGGAGAGACAGAAAGACAAAGCGCTTACATTGCCAGTCATGGAAATCAGAGGAGGAGAAACAAAAAAGAGGATCGGATGAGAGTGCAACAACGCCGCTCTGATGCCCACACCTCTTCTTTCTCGCCATTCTCCAGGTCCCGCCACTCGTGCATTGCCTGGGCCAGGTCAATGCTGTTCATGGGGATCTTAATCTGACCAATGACGTCATGTTTCCCGAAGCGGTCAAAATCAAACACCTGAAGTACCAGAGTCTTTCCTCCAAGTTCAGCATAGGGGATCTATAGTGTGGAGAAGGACATTAGTTAATTCTGCTATAAGGATATTTAGGAGATAACCATTTAGCAGTGGTCAATGTCTACATACAATGCCCACTTTTCTCAAGGAATGGGGCATATTAAAGCACATTACACTGTAACTGAACCAGCATGCAAACAGGTTTAGGCACAACACATACCTGAGGGATACCTGAGGGATACAGGGATACAGCTGTCAGTCAATCAATGACAGACAAACTAGAGTGGAAAAGAGCTAAAACCTCATGGAGTTCAGGGCACAGCACATAGAGGAAAAAAACATTAAGGTCCTGGAACACGAGGACAAGCTGATACAGACTGACAGACACAGGGAGAGAAAACAAAACAATACACATGGACATACATCTAAACCTCTGAATACACACCTAGTGACTAATACAATCTCACAAAAGTGAGTTACCACACATGACCCTAAACAGTGACCCTTAAGACACGTCTGAGATAACATCTGCCTTGCTGAGGACTTTGAAGGTAATGTTGATAGATTGGCCAAGTACCTCAACCCATTTAAGTGGAAGGTGCAAGGTGTCTAACAGCCATACTAATGTGATGCCATCATTATGGTTTGGACAAGGATTCCAGAAGAAACAGTGCAGAAGATTCTCATTCATCCAGGTCAAAGTGTTCAGTTAGATGCAACTGAGATTTTGTGCGCAAAAACTCAGAATTTCGTACGCAAAAAAATCCGCCACCGTGGCCTATAGCAGTAGATACAGCACTTGCAATGTTCAGCAGCGTGGACCGCCTCCAATAGAATGCAGTGCAATACAATGCAATACAGCGTTTTTTAGAGGGAGCTCGTGAGAGAAAAAAACAGAATGTTGCTTAGCCCCTCTTTAATAAATATGCTAACTTCTAAAGGTGCTTTCGATAGCCTATCATGACACGGTATATGTGCAAACAAAACACGATTTTCTGCATATTTCTCTTATTAATGTATAGGCATGTTACGAATTCTACATTACATTTTAAAGTGCTCACATGCAGCCTATGCGCTGTGCACCTGGCTACTTTATCAATGTGATATTTTATTTTACCATTGGAGGTCACTAAACAACAGTCTAGAACAGAGTCCTATAGGGTGCTAGTCAAGAAAACTGTGAGACTATTTTGCAAGAAATGTTGCGACTGCAAATTTCACCCTACTTCACGCAACTATTTCTTGCGTAAAGGGCTTTATAAAAGAGGCCTCTGAAGTCCTAAAAGAAGTCCAGTTGCCTACAACTAAACACTTTGGATATAATTTGGATATGTTTGCATTGTGCTTGCTTTTGTGAGATCATGTACATCCAAACATCTACTGAAGGATTGTTTCTGACACTGGAAATACACATACACAGCTACCAACTACACAAATGTGTACAAAATAACTAACCTTAAATATAAAAGTCTCATTGAAAACAGGACACAGGTTTTTGCGCTGCACTTTAGTCTCAAACTTCTTCTTTTTGTCGGGTAGGAGGTACACTTTAACATAGGGGTCCGATGTGCCACCAATGTCCATTGCAGGCAAGTCTTGAGCTTGAAGAACTCCTACAGTTAGCTGAGAACACACAATAACAATGACATTACTGAAAAAGCACAATTACCTCCTTTCAGGTTGCTACAAACACAATTTATGTTTTATCTCTGAGATATACTTAAGTTTTACATTTATCAACAAAATGATATGAATATGATTGTAGCTGCTTTGTCATTTTTTATTGTCTTGTATCCAACCTGGGCATCTGTGAAGTTGTAGTCCAAAGTGAACTCCAGCTTTCCCAAATTTTCCTTCTCTTCCTCCTCTCCCTCTTTTTTCTCTCCCTCCTCCTGCAAAGTGGAGCAAGGAACTGTTACACATTTGCCAGAGCAGACACTGTTTTCCCATAGCTCCTGTCACTGCGTTACCTTCTGCTCCCCAGCCCCTTCTCCCTGCTCTTCTCCCTTCCTCCTTCGACCTCCTCCTTTCCTCTCCCGTGCTTTCTTTGACTTCTTCGTCTGGCCACTGAACTTCCTGAAGATGCAGAAGGCGAAGCAGCCAACTACGGTCAGGACAATCACCACAATGGCTCCCACTGCCCATACCGGCACTGCAGAGGAGGCAAACCCCATAAGAGCATTCACAGGCAACTGTCCAATTAAATGCAGCCTATGGTGTCTCTAATCTGAACAGACTAGAGAGAATGTGGCGGTCCTCATAACATTTAGTCTTAGCATGCCAAGAAGACGAGATCCTCAACAGGTTTTAAAACCAACATGGAAATGTTTGGCTTTTACAGAGTTTTATCTTTAACTGTTAAATATGAGATGAACTATGGCTAGTTCAATGGCTTTAACTAAATTATTGATTGATTTTATGAATATTTCATCAAAAACACACTTTATAAAAACTTCTTCATCAAGTCAGTGGGTTTTTGAAAATTGTAGTAGCAGAAGCTAAGCCGTTTTCATGGCTTCCACAAGACTACAATGACAAAAATATTGTTGCTAGAGTGAGGAAAAGGAAGACTATAGGATGGCATATCTTTTAAGCAACACACCTAACTAACACATGTACATGGTTGGCTGGCAGAGGAGAGCTATTTTGGAGAAAAGTGGGTGACTAGCAAGACAAACGCATAGAAACAACTTACTTCGCCCGTGTTCTGTTAAAAGACATAAGAAATGGTATGGATTTTGACATAAGAACAGTTAGGAAATAGTATTAAATAGCACCCCCCCCCCCCCCCCCCCCTCTTGCTCTCTCTCTTTCATACACACACACACACACACACACACACACACACACACACACACACATTTTGTTGTGATTTTACATGCTGTGTAAATGCTTGAGATAGTTAAGAGGATTTAGATTTAGTAAAGCTTGAAGGGTTACTAAAAAGGTTATAACAGGAAATGATGATCATCTACTGAAAGTCTGATCAACTGTCACTTTGTTCTCTGATATATAAAATAAATTGCATAAATCTGACAAAAATACACAAACAGTACAAATTTAAAAACTGTTTATTAAACTGAACGCCAAAAAGGCATTTACTATTTCCTCTTATGTACAATGGGTAGATCTGTGTTAAGATATTTCAAGTGTGTACAGTATAGCAATTTAGGCTGGGGTGGGGGAGAGGTGTACTCACTTGGTAGATGGCCGAGCTCATTCATGAACTTTGATTTCATGTGATCATAATTGTGGTGTGGGGACAGATGTGGGGGAGGTGGAGGGGGTGGGTGGTGATGTTCCTCCTCTGGTTCCACAGGCTCCGCTGCCCTCCTGGCACGCTGCCCCATGCTAACAATCCTCATCCTGGCTGCACAAAGGAACATGTAGTGGCATGTGGTCAATCTAAGTGCTCCAATGTCAGAAAGAGGCAAATATGTCCCAAGTAGTCTTCCAGCATTAGTTATGATGCAATCTCACAGCAAATATTTTGTCTACATTTAGTAATGTTGATATAAACATAGCAGGTTTGACATTTTTACTACATTAGTAAGCTGCATAAAACAGACATTCCATTTAGCTATCTTAGTGCGCATAAAAAAAGATGCATGTTGACCATTTATTTGTATGGCTTTTATGTGCTTGTGTGTGCGCGCAACTGTGTGTAGTAATACATCACAGGGAAGCCCATGCTGACCCTAATCCTTTCATTACATTCCATCTCTCCTTCTCTCTCCCTCCCTCTCTCTCTCACACACACATGCACGCACACGCACACGCACACACACGCACACACACACACACACATACACAGAGAGAGGGAGAGAGCGCAAAGATATCCTCCTTCAGCTGCTGAAGCATAACAAGATTAGGAGCAAAATTAATCCACACCCAGACCCTAAGTAAACAGGGAACGTCTCACCTCTTCCAGACCACAAATTCTAACTCTACACCCTCTTCCAACCCCACCCACCCTCCAGAATGAGGATGCACAGCTGTGTGGACTTGATGGGATTGAAAAAACAGAGCTTGTGCCCAGTGGGTTAGTAGATGTTTACATGAGGGCAGTGTATAGATTACATAAGATTTCAACATGCACCTGACCTCCGTGGCAGTCACGGTTTCTGTGGCCATCAAAAACGTGCCCTGACAACATCGCAAACATTTTGATCAAATCAAAATTTTGCCTTTGACATGTGAGATCACGTGATTTATAAAGGCTCTGTCAATGAGAAAAGGTGCGTAACTGAAGCGAGAGAAAAATAATGTGTTTTGTTCCCTTTCAAACATTATAAAAACAATGACATGATTCAACAAAAAATATATAAACAATGTAAAACGTATAAATAACAGAGATAGATAACGTTGGTTACAATTTAGCTTCTGCAAATAACATTATTAGGCTAAAACAGAAATTACATCTTTTGATCACATAAAGAGGAAAACGTGCCTCTTGTAGTCCTCTGAAGTTCATTTGCTTATAACTTGTTTTCACAACAACAATCTGTGCAGATGCTTTGGGGGGCAATTTAATAGCTTCGGAAAGGGTCTGAAGCGTTTTTTTTTTTTATTCACCAAAAAGTAGGCTATCCGTCGGGAGACGCGCGCGCAACTGGCTGCAACAGGTAGACCTGCGCTTAGCCATGAAATGTTAATGTTATATACGCTTGTAATATCTCTTTTCACCTGACAATCCACGAGCTCTTCGTGTAACACAATACAAGATGTTCATCACTAATTGCCATCACCTTTCTGAAAAAGTAGCATGTTTCTTACCCTTTGGCTCTCCACCCTTCCTCAGTGCGTTATTGACAACTACCGAGTAACCAACTGTTGCACTGAAGAGTGCGCACAAACGCAGATTGCTCTAAATGTTACAGAAACATTTACTCCGTCACTTTTCTTCCTGTCAACATTTCGACGACAGTCATCCTATGAATCCCCTCCCCATCTCTTTAAGCTAAAGCGCTGTCAAATCACTAAATCGGAGCTTGGCTGTAATCTCCTCGCCCCTACCCCCCGCATCTGCTGCTGGTCACATATTTTCTCTATAAATATAGATTTCAAACACTGCAGTGCATTGAAATAGTACTCACACGTTGTCGGGCCACAGATCGATGAGGCGGTACCTGGAGCACTTTTAAAAATTGTTTGTGCCTAATCGTCGCTGCTCATTAGCTTACACACTGGCGCTTCCAGCCATGGTCCTCTTTATCTGACAAGCCGCAAATTGAAGTGCATCGGTTGCCTCCCACCGCCCGCTAATCCCCTCGACATAAAGCATCGTTCCCATCATTATTCAGCCATCTGTGAGAACAAGCACGTCTCAACATCTCCTTATAATCTATCGTAACATCAACGGGTTAACCAGTATGCTCTGCGCACTGAGTTTCCCTTGTGATTGTTTTTGCCATTAAGTATTCATATTTATATATTTATGACTGACCCAGTCACCATTATTCTGAGCATGCCTGTATACTCATCAGTGCAACAAGACTACAGTGATGGCAGTCACACTTCTACAAGTTGACATCTTACAGTCACTTTTTTAAACTGTGGCTACATTGGTTTAAACCTGCAGCTCTGGAGATTTACTCATTAGCTAAGTGCTTTTGCTAAGCGCTCACACAGCTCGAAATTGAGTGTGAATAGGGTGGTGGAGAGAGAAAAAACATCACAAGAAAAATTATTTTACTGATTCAATAAACCATCCCCACCTTTTTACTCTGGTAGAAAAATGTGCAGGTGAGAGCCTCGTTTAATAATTATAAATTACAACAGCCAGTGCCAGAGATTCCCTTTTGTGGGGGAATTGTCAATGTATGTCCCCTCTAGGGCAGGGGTCTTGGGGTGAACTAATCCCTTGGTGCAGTGTAACAGTGTAAAGCAGACCTTGCAAATGGACACCAGCTTGAGCCCCTCACCCAAAGTTAAACATACAGATGAAATCACTCCGAAAAGAAACATAAGTAGGCCTATACAGAAATAGCTTATCCTAGTTCCCGAGGCCTTCCTCTCTATAACTTCACCACCTTTCGCTCTCTGCGAAATGGAATGGAAATAACCTTGCATTAGACGTCGGTGAGATCCATTCGCAACAAACAATTGCAATCGTGCTTCCAGAGTCGGGTCGGGACTTATTTGTTTAAAATTATTATACGAAGTTTTTTTTTTTCCTAATTTTGCGAGGGGACTTTACTCCTGATTTACTCTGCAACTCTGATGATCATTGTCTTGTACAATATTTTGCGCAACGTAACAATAAGACTACAGTATTATCATATTATGTCGCATATATTGTCAATATGTCACTAAATACTGTTACATTAAACATTGTAAACATACTAAATCGAATTAATAATCAAAATGGTAAATATTTTTATAAATCTGCAGGTCTTTACACAAAAGCTCACTAAATGGCCAGAATAGACTAATTTATCTTGATCAACAAAGGAAACATGTAAAACTAAATACTAATCAGAAAAAAGCTAGCTTTTCTTAGCCAGTGTTTAAATCACCATTTCTGCAAAAAAATACCTCAAGGAAATTAGCATGACTTTTTTAGAATATTTAGTTTTATTTTGATTACATAAAAAGTGCCTCTTTATCACAAACTCATCTACATTTCAGTTGCTTATAACTTTGCAGCAAGCTTCTCTGGTTGTTTTACCAGTCTGTTGTTGCCAGCGTCCTCTTTATGCTGTGGCATGCTGGGGGAAGCACTAAGAAGAGGGATGCTGGGCGACTAGACAGGCTGGTAAGGAAAGCTGGCTCTGTTGTGGGAGCTGAACTGGAGTGCATCACTTCGTATAGCAAAATTATTATGGCCCAAATTTGGCCCAAATATGGCATGCCATTTTGGAAAAGCTTTGGGTTGATGTACGGCCCAAATTTGGGCCAAATTAGGCATGCCAAAAGAAAACCAAAGGAGGCCAAAAGCCAGCCAAAGCCCAGCCAAAACTAAGTTTGGCATACCAAATTGTTGCCAGAAGTATACCAAAGAAAGGCCAAACCCCCCAAAACTTTGCCAAAAAGAAGCCATAACTTGTCCAAAGTGATGCCATAACTGGCCCAAAGTGTTATTTATGCTTGGCCAACTCCCCAAAACCTTGCCAAAAAGAAGCCATAACTCGCCCAAAGTAATGCCATAACTGGCCCAAAGTGTTATTTGTGGTTATATAGCCTATTATACACAAAACATACAAACAGATTTGCATTTATTATTTATTTATTTATTGTGTTGGCTGTGTGGGTCTCGGTAGATGGTAGGGTACTGGCTGTGTTTGGTTGGCCTCTGTAATTTCATGGTACGTTGCTGCCAAGCAGACCGGATTGCGCCTAACAGCATCTGAAATTGAAGACATGAACACGAAAGTTTGTGTCAGTAATTTTAACAGATATAGATTTAACACTTCCGGAAAATTTTATCAAAGTCCAATCATGACAGACAACTAACAATTAACATAGCCTACTCCTACAACAGATGATTATAGCTTTATTAATATTGTATGCATGTATAGCCCACTACTCCTAAAACTAATGCTATTACTACCAAAATCTATAATAAATAAACAAACTTACAAGATTCAGAGAGAGGTGAACCTGAGGATTCAGCTGAGCTTTCTTCAGGTGAGGGTCTCTGCAAAAATCTCTGGAGTGCATCTGGAAATTTTAAAATACAATATATTAGCATAATAAAACACCACTCACCAACGCAATCCCATTAATTGTGAAATCACATGCACCATACCATACCATACTGTTATCATAATAGACAAACATACAAACCCAAGCAAAAACATAGCCTCTTTGACAGAGGTAAATAACGCATGCTACAATCTTCTTCTCTATGCAAAATACCCAATACCCAATATCTCTATCATTGGCCAAATGCATATCATTGTCTGGGTAGCTTCTGTGTATAACAATATGGTGATAATAAAATTTCGGATACCCCGACGATCAGACAAACTGCCAGCATTTCCGATTAGAAATTCTGCTACCTGTCACCCATGGCATCGGTTAGCTGGGCCAACGGATTTTCTGGTCTACAGATGGGGTAGATATAATAGCCTCCGGCAAAAGCTGTAGCGTAATATTTCTCACCGGTATGGTAGCCTAACTTTAGATAGATTACCCTTTAATCAACAACGGGGATTAGATCAGTTCGGTTAAATCAGACAGTCTGTCATGTCTCCAAAAAGTATTTATGCACGTTAACTCAGGGGTTAAAGTAAAAAAAAATCTTGAGCCTGAACTTTTTGACTCCCCCCCCCCTACTGTCTACTGTCAGTTAAGGTGTTTAACTTGGATCATTTATTTATAGGCTACTTAGGCCTACTATTGTAATACAGGAGTGTTTCTGTTTTGCTGGGTGTATAGTACCACATTTGTAGGTTAGAAATTTGTGAATTTGGGAAAATCCTTATTCTAGAATTATTTTTATTTTCTGTCCTTTATTAAACTTTGATTCTTTGATTTTTTTTTTTAACTTATTACTCTTTGTATGTTATAAATTATACCCTTAGTGTAACTTTTAATCTTATTTGTTTCTTTCCTTACTTTATTTTATCCACTATTTTTATCTTTGTAAAGCACATTGAACTGCCTACTTTGTGTATGAAATGCGCTATATAAATAAACTTATAGTTCTAACTAAACTAGGCTATAAAAAAATCTTAGTTTTATTTAAAAAAGTATGCTGCATTCTTTTAAATGTAGGCTATATGCTGAAAGAATATAGGCTAACCAGTCTGCTGCATCTTTTGAGGCAATATAGTTAACTATATTACAGTGTTAAGTAGCCTATATAAGAGATAATTTTAACCATTTTTAAGTTTAGGCCTACACCAAAATTATATAGGCCTACTAAGTCATGGAGCAAAGTAAATCCTTTAGAGAGAACACAATATGGGCTAACCTGCTAATGTTGTGAATATTTAAGTATTTCCACTTATCACAGGTAGGCCTAAGCTGCTAATGTTGTCATGTTCAGTTTCGGCGGTGAACAATTTCAGAAACGTCGGCTTCTGCTGTTTTATCGGGTGCTGCTGTTAAATACCTCATAGGGACGCCTGCTTTCGCTTCATTATACACTTTCTTTCCGTAACGTTAAGTCTCACTTTCCATTGCCAAGCCAGCCTCCCGGCCTCGACACCAGAAGTGGTAACTTTTGTGGCTGTTCGCTGTTGTTAGGTTCCGTTGGATGAAGGTAATTAGGTGACGTTGATTTCTTGATGGGTGATTTAATGCTTTCGAAAGTTGTTGACACTAATTTGCCTATGGGCTAGGAGAACATACAACCATTCAGTAATGTTTGTTGAGTGATTGGATTGTTTCATAGATTTTTTTGATAGGCTACGTAGCCTATTTCTGATTGGTTATTCGCATAGACTGTATACAGTCTATGGTTATTCGCAAACCCAATATCTTTCAAGGTGTTTATAGGCTACGCGTATCATGTAGACTATGGCTTCAGCACTGGTGTCAAACGTACCGTATTGCAAGGACCCGCCCTTCTCTGTTTCTGATAGATAACGTTAGTTAAAGCTGCGTTCCTCTCATATGATTGGTAGGTGAAATAAATTGGCTCGAAAATATTAAACTGTATGCGCAGGCTCTAAAATATTTTTTTCACCCTCACGGCCGCACGCCGGAGAGCCGGCATGGTGCCGGGATACTTTAAGCCCTGCGTTAACTGCAAGGTGTCAAATACAGAAGAAATAGCTAATATAGGCTAGGTAGAGAATTATCGTCTCGCTGAATTTGCTATATCTTCTATAAGTTATAAATAGGTTGTGTGGAGTGCATGGTTAGAACGTTTAAACATATAAACGACTACGAGTAACTTGATGTTACCAATTATAAGGTTTTTTAAAAAGGAAATAAATGTAGGCGATGCTACTTAACTCACCTTTAGTCGCAAACTGGCAGATGTGTTCAGATAGTGTCTTCTCTGCTTGTCGAATGCTCAAAATTCCCGCTGTTTGCGCAGCCTTTTGGCAAGCAAGATATATGCCAAAAAGCACCCACAAGTCATGCGATCCAATCCCGCTCATCAACTTTTCGGCTGGTTAACCAGACATGAGCCACAGCTAAACCAGAATTGCTTGGCGCCCTTTATTTGTTATGGTAAAACATAATTTGGCCAAAGGTCGCCCAAAAGACATTTATTTATTATGGTAAAACACAATTAAACCAAAGGCCACCCAAATTACTTAGAGAGAGCTTTTCATGTGCCAAAGCAAACCCAAAGAGGCCAAAGGTATGCCTTAACAAAGCCAATAATTTGCTATCTGGGGGACACTGAATAAGCTACTCAACATCCTGGACAATGACTTATACACTTACAAGACATTTTTCTACAATACTGTGTATTGTTGACACTGCTTATGGACACTGCTTACTACATTAGCCCACATGCACAACCCTTCCTTACACTCTTAAAAAAAAAGGTTCATGAGGGTGCAATATTGAACCATAGAGGTTCTTCTATTCCTGGAAAATAGAACCTTTTGTCTAAAAAAGGTGCCATTATTTTCACGTGAAGGTTTATTTGAACTTCAACGAACCTTTCTGAAAAACCGTCCATTCTGCTCTGATTCTTACGGTAAGTGGTTACAGTTTTTATCTCCTCTCTAAAAGATTAAACATAATGTTAAGGTAGTGGAGGTGTTTTACTTTAAATGGGCGTGTTTCTGCATGTCGGGGCGTTGACTTTTTCTACGCCGAGGGGCGTTACATTTTTCCAATTTTCTCGAAACACTGTTTTGCTAATGTAGCCTGTTAGCAAACTCATTTAGCTAGTTGACAGTAAAAAAGCTTAAGAAATCGTTGACAGTACAAAAGGAACACATTACAGCCTTACCAACTACAACAGATAAGATAACATGATCTGTTTTGATTCTTATTTTGGGGAGGGTTGGTCATATACAGAGCCAGCTTTGGTGTAGCCTATAAATGTTATGAGTGTTGCACTAACGCCAGATAATGTAACGTTATAACCTACTCAGCATGTAGATTACAGATATTTCACTACATTTCATTGCACAATATATATATATAGTCAGTAGCATTTTAAATGGCAATGTTGGTGATGAGGACCTTAAAGACTATTATGATACTGTAGATGTGTGTTGTATGGGGGGGGGGGACACACACCACAAAGCATCTTCCTTTACTTCCTTTTATTTAGATAATATGACATAACATATCACCAATCCATCTTATTACAACTGACATTCCTCTGAGTAACGTAAAATCCTTTATATGTAACACAATATACCTGAGAATAGACTTAACAGGACTCATGTATTATTTAACTCAGAATAGCTAAATTTCCGCTTAGCATGCTAATCTGTACATGACGATGTACATATTACTGCTTGATGTAAACGTACATTTCTTAAGCCTACAAATGAACATATAACATCGGACCTCTTACTTGTAGTAAAGCACGCACACAACACTCCACGCAAGCAGAAAGGCTACTTAACACTGGCAATCAACATGTACTAGAACAACAGCCAAACTCATCAATGTGCTCTGAGTCTGAACACAAGTTACTAACTAATCTACCTGAATTAACCTATTTGAACACTAGAGGGCGCTGCTGGGCTATCACATCTGAGTCTTTTGTACTACGCTATCTTGAGACTTGATAATTACAGGAAGAAAAGTGAATGTTGCAAGTTACTAGGTGTGAGAAATGCAGTGAAATTAATTCATCTGTTTGTCAGACTATTGGTCAGGACAGCAGGTAAAATGAGTAAAGTAGGCTACCGTATTTCCTTAAATTATGGCCGGATTCAAAAATAATCGGGCCTGGTTTAGTGGCCGGGGGCGTAGCCGATAGGTGCATTTAAACGCAGGGCCTAAAACAACAGGCGGGTCCAGGCCAGTCCAAAAAATGAAGACATTTTGTAAACACAATATTTATCCCAGACAAAAGATAAACTAGGTCTCTGGCATAAGCATTAGTTTACATGGGTTATGCTTATTAGGATTATTGTGAAGTGAATATAAATGCATTTATAGATAGTGAGACAGATAGATAGGCCTACATATATAGGCCTACATAACACATATTTTCATGTCATTTCAAATAACATCGCAATGGTGGACAAGTGGTCAACAGATGATGTATGCATGTGGCTTCAAAACATAAATTTAACAGACAGTAAAGAGATCTTCAGAGGTACAGTACAAGGATTTCTACAAATGTCCATTCTGTGATGTCATCAAATTTCAGCTTAGGAAGTACCTAACACACCTGCATTTGCTCCACAACCACCAACCCAATTTCAGTGTTGTCTGTAATATAGCTGGATGCAATAGGACATACAGGAGTGTTCCATGTCTAAAGGAACCATATCTATAGAAAGCATAGAGGTGCTTTGAACCCAAATTCAAGTCCAAGTGTCAATAAAGACCCCCTTGAACTGATCAAGGAGGATATAGTAATACATGATGATGATGATGGTGATGGTGATGAAGATGTTCATGAGAGACATTGGCAAGAAAATGATTTAGAGACTCTTTTGTCTGGATTGAAACAGCATGTGGCTCTTTTCATTTTAAATCTTCAAGAAAAGCATCTTCTCCCAAAAGTGACCCAAGACACAATTGTCACAAACTTACAATTCCTACTTCAGTTCTTTCAGCAACATTATGCTGAAATCATAAAATCACATTTGAGCAATTCAGGCTTTAAATTGGAAGATCACGAGGATTTGGATGACTTGCTTTCCAATGACAAAGTTTTTAATTATGCATTTGAGTATGTGCAGTCAGAGTACAAACTCCTGCAGTATAGCAAAGAACACCTTCAATTTGTGGAGCCAGTGCAAGTACATTTAGGCATTAACAGCGAGGGGAGTCAGGATACATTTCAATATATACCAATAACAGATGTTCTGAAGACTCATCTAGAGAAACCAGATATTTTTGAATCATTTCAAAGAACCTGCGAGAGATCACTAAGTAGTTTTTCCCTAACTGACTATACTGACGGAGAAATATTTCAAGGAAGTACTTTTTTTGGAGATTCCAGTATTGTCAGATTACACCTCTACACTGATGAATTTGAAGTTGTAAACCCTTTAGGTTCCAAAAAAGCACTTCACAAGCTTGTGGCATTTTATTTTACAATTGGCAATCTTGAGTCAAATTTGAAGTCCAAATTGAGGTTGATACACCTGTGCATTCTTGTGAAAAACAAAACGCTCCAAAGGTGTTCATACAGAGACATTTTACGCCCCCTCATTGCTGACCTAAACACTTTATATGTTCATGGACTGTTGCTCAATGTGAATGGGCAAAGCATAACTTTAAAGTGTGCTTTAGCTACCATTTCCGCAGATAATCTGGCAGCTCACAGTTTGGCCGGATTTACTTGCTGCTTTAGTAGTGGACGTGTCTGTCGGTATTGCATGGTCACTTATAACGACTTGAAATTCCATGTGAATGAAGACAACGTAGTAATTCGATCCTCTGAGGTGCACAAATATCATCTGCAGGCACTCAGAGAGAGTGCTGATATATCCAAACAAACATATGGAGTGGTCAGTGAATGTCCTTTTAATGAATTAGTATATTTTGATGTGACAAGGTCATTTCCCCCTGATTTGATGCATGATTTCTTGGAGGGAACTGTACCTTTGGTGGTCTGTCAAGTAATCAAGGCATTACATTCTCTGCACATTGTGTCTCTGATGAACATAAATACAGAGTTGGATGCTTTTGATATCGGAAAGAACGATAGGAGCAACATTCCCCAGAAGGTGACACTAAATAGTTTGAAACTAAACAAACTACAGGGATCTGCTGCTCAGAACTGGTGTCTGTTCAGGATTTTGCCATTTCTCATCAGTCATTACATTCCAGAGGGTGAGGTTCACTGGGATATTTATTTGAAGTGTCGGGAGATAGGTGAAATCCTTTTTTCTCCTACCATTAGGAAACAAACTCTCCCTATCCTAAGCTTTCAAATCGGTGAATTCCTATCTGATTTCCAAAAAGTGTTCCCTGAAACTTTCACCCCCAAACTCCACTTTCTGACACATTATCCCCGTCTAATTTCACAATTTGGCCCCTTGAAGCCGTTGTGGTGCATGAGATTTGAGGGAAAGCACCAATATTTCAAAAGATTGTCAAAAAACACCTGCAGCAGAAATTTGTGCTATACCCTTTCAAAAAGGCACAAGGGAGTGCTGGGAGCTCACGTCACTAGATATCCTCAATCAAAGCATCTACACAGAGGGTGAGCGGCTCATTCCATTCAGAGCTTTGCCACCTGAAATACAGGAAGGTGTGCATGGGAAAAGTTTGATTGAGCACATCCCTAGTGAAGAAAAGCTTGATGTGGTCAGCTCTCTCTCAACAAACAACATCAAATATAGTGTGGGTGACAACTTCATCATTGATGTTGTTGAAGAAGACATCCCTATCTTTATCAAGATTGGCAAAATTGTCCAATTTAGGGGGGTTTGGATGCTCTTCGGGAAGTTGTTGATACCAAAAGCATTCAATAGACATTATCATGCCTTCAAAGTGGAGGACCAGAGACAGTGGATAGTAGTTCAGCCAGGGGAGGAAAAAGATTATCATGCTCTTGATGCATACATCCATGATGAAGACACGTTCATCACACTGCATCACAGTGTACTAGACTCAAGGTGAAAATACTTTCAGATTCACTGCTGTACTTCAAAGTAAAATATCTGACAAAATTCGCTAGTACTTATTTCAAGGGTCATCTCTCTCTCTATAATTGTCATGGGCATGTTGGTGTGCAGTGAACAGACTTGAAAATATTTTTTTGATATTCCAGAACAGGATATTGATGGAGAAACACTACTGGGCCTTACTGAAAGAATGACTGAAAAACTCTTCCCCATAATGAAGTTGCAGGTGTTGTTCATGAAAGAACTAGATAAATTAAGAAACTCATCTCCATCACAGTAAGTTGAAGTGTTTATTGTTCAGTAGACTTGTTTGTAAAAATGCATGGCTTACAGTGCAGTTACATGTGCAGATAAACTCCATGTAACAAAATTTCTCCTATTTCTCCACCCAGACCAGAAACTTCAGGATCCTCCAATGGACCTTGTGATCAGTAAGCTTACTTTTAACTAAGTTTACTAAAGTTTACTAAAAACTAAAAACTGTGGTTCTACAATGAGCCTCCTTTAGTTATCAAAATATGTAAAATTATATCTTAAAGGTCTCCTTCCAAAATAAACCGTTTAAGACTTGATGTTTTTACATTACCATAGGTTAGCCCAAGTTGTACTTCTATGCTCAACTTCAAAATGCTCTCCTACCCCTGTAGTCTGTATTCGCCTGTGATAGAAAACTGCCGGGAAAAACGAGCGAATCGGAAAAGCCATACAAATGTACGTCAATTTGAACATTAGCTATGCAGTTAACCCGCCCTCAAGACAACGTTAGGCTGCCTGCAGACAGACCCACTAGAGGGAGCATCACAGTGTTGTTAGCCAATCAGAGGCGATACATTTGCATATCATTAATATTCATAAGAATCCTCTCGAGCTATCCCTGCTCTCGTTTTCACCTAACTAAAATAGCTTGAAACAAGACAACCACAGCATATTTTTTGTCGAAACCAACTCTCATGACATTATTTTAGACAAGAGACCACCACAAAATTAATGAAAATACGATGGAATGAGACCTTTAAGAATGCTGTGTAGTTCATTACCCCTTAAATGTACATAACAATATATATTTATCTACACAGGCAAGGTCCCTTGTCATATGTGACCCAACCTTGGCCAGTAGTGTTCAGTCTACCCAGCTTTCCCCCAGAATTGCAAGCAGCACTTCAGAGAAAAGACCCTGCATTTAAAAAAAAGGACAAATCTCGTGTACGATCATTACTGATCCAAGTGTTGTTCGATAACATCATCAAACGCACATGGTAATTAAAAACAACAATGTTGTTTTTTTGTAAATGACATCTAAATTGTGTGATGCTTACAGTATGAACCAATAATGAGCTGTTTTTAGGTATCCTAGCCACAAAATGTACACAGATGTTCTAGGGAGCTTGGTCATGAAATTTCCTTTTTTAAAAGATGGCAGCGCTTCTGGACATGTACGTACATGCTTCATAGCACACATTTAGCGATCACAGTGTATTTGGTGTTTGTGAACGGTCTTTATCTTTGTGTCTAGGAGACATTGTTAGAATGTCTGCGTAACAAGTTTAAAAAAGAGAGAATGCCTCTTGTGAATGCGTCAATTGTGCAAGAAATGAAAAAGAAGTATGGAACAAAAAAGAGAAGCTCAGTGCACACCTATGAAAGGGGTTCCACAGAAGAGGTGGGATGTGTTTCTTTAGATTATATTTCACAGTATTTGCTGTTTTAAATGTGTGTTTAGTCTGCTGCTAATGTGTGCACTGTTTGCAGCCATTGGGAACAATTACATTGTAATATAATAACAAATACATTTTTTATCATCAGCTTGCCAAAAGGATAAGACAACTGCCATCTGCAATACAGATGCCTCCATGTCACCCTATTTCCTCACAAGAGGTATTTGATCAATTTTATGGATCTGTGCCATGTCTCTCAAATGCATTATTAGTGCGATGTTTAGTAGGCCTATATAAGTTTGTTGGAAACAAGGAATGATTCAGTTATGAATGGTTACAGAAAACATCCTGGTTCACTCACTCACTGGGTTTATATGTAACCCATGTACTATTATTCTCAGGTTATTTTACACTTGGAGAATCTTGGGGAAGATGAAACCAGTTATGAGGAGCACATCAATTACATAATTCGAGAAATTGGAAAAAAAACACCAAATTATGAGCAAATCAAGTTTAAGATGAGGAGGACTCTATTCCAAAGGACAGAAGAAATGTCCAGGCCAACTGTCAAGGTCATGGAACGATTTCCTTTCCTGGGAAATCCAATGCTAGTGAGTAAATTTAGCTTGAGACATCATGAACCTAAGAGTGGTTATTTTTACCTTATTGTTTACTATTATGTATTTATGTTGAAGTTACGCCATGAAATGACGATGCGCCATGGAATTGATCTGGGCAGCAACCTGATGACTGAGCTAGATGGAATGGCACTCAAGATCATCCGGGCTGTGAGGGATAGCAAGCGTAAAGCTATCTCATCTAGCCTTTTTGATGAGTCTGCTGAGACTAGGATGAAAGGTGAGTGCTCTCTTGTCATCATCAAACTTGACAGCTCCTTGCTAAAGACAGTAGTTGTTGCCGTAGCTCTAGATAACCCATGTATATATGGATTACCTTGAATATGCAGTGAATGTCTTATTACAGATGCTGCCCTACTGTTGATACCAGAGCTGTTCAGGGAAAAAACTGATTGCCTTTATTGTGTAGAGGTAAGTTCTTTGTGCTAAGTGCTTTTTTGTGAATGGTTCCGGTTAATATTTAATATAATAAAGCCCTGGTGTTTATTTTTTCTGCAGGCATCAGTCAGTCCAAGCCCAACTATTGTCTTCCATGGCTCACTGAATGTGCTGAAAGCTGATGCTGCTAGCATCAATCTGGATGGAGAGACCATTTTGAAGTCAAAATTGACTGTACCAGAGGCCGTAGAGTGCCTTTTTTGTGTATATTTCCTGTTTAATATTTCGTATCCTATCCCCATAGTAAACACACTCACCTTCATGGAACACTTTTTATTCAAGCTGCCATGCCATAAAAAAAAGATACCTCTCCCTGTTCTCAAAATACAAAATCAACTGATGTCTTATAATTAGAATAATAATCTGTTTATCAACAATATACCCTTTCACTTTAATGTATTAATGTACCCATGTGTTCTTTTTTGTGCTTCTTAAGACCTTTTACAGTATACTTGAATTAATTGATTAATGAGTAAATAAATATATACACAAAAATTATATACACAATAATTAGAATAATTATCTGTTTGTCAACTATATACCCTTTTACTTTTAAATTGCATTCATTTATCCATGTGTTCTGTGTTTTGTGCTTTTTAAAACCTTTTACAGTAAACTTATTGTGTATGAATTAATAAGTAAATAAATAAAAAAAAAACACAATTTCCTTTAAAGGCCTTCCAGTTTCATTTGTTATTCGCATGCTATGATACAATACACATTTAATAATAATAATAATAATAATAATAATAACAGTAATAATAATAATAATTGTATTATTTTCTACATGGTTCCATATAGAACCATTTGGTTTAGCTTTAATGAACCCTCATAGGGTTCTTTTAAATGAACCCTTTAAAATGGTTCTATATGGAACCTTGCAGGGGTGCCATATATGAAGCATGTGATAGAACCTTTTTTGGTGTCATATAGAACCATTTTTTTTAAGAGTGTATACTTGTAACTTCATACTTGACCAATAACATGAACTGTGACTTGATACTTGACCTTCACTGATGCATGAACCCTTATATGACTTATCCTTGCACTGATATGTATATATATTATATATTATATTGTACTTATTGTATATACTAGAACTGTTAAATTGCTATGCTTATATTTTTTATTGCCCATATTTACATATGCACATATTTATTGCTGGTCACTAGACTTTTAACCTTGCACTGTTGCACTACTGGACTCATTTGCACTACTACCTTGACACACACCTCATACTGGACCAAAGTACATCCTGTGTACACTGTAGTATATGTTGTGTGTGGGTTTTTAAGCTGATGGGACCTTGAAATTCCCCTTGGGGATCAATATCTATCTATCTATCTATCCATCTAACATGTTTTCACAACAACAATTTGTGAGGGGCTTCGGTTCCAAGCAAAAAGCCCTAACCAGTAGGCCACGACTGCCTCATTATGGTACTTTTAGTACCCAACAAATGCATAATTGAATTGCAAACAACCACCCTGGTTTATGAAATAATAAATAAATAAATAAGCTTTGACAAATCTGAATAATAGTTGTTGGAAGTGTGGATCAGTTAGCTGAATTGTTTCTGAATTGTTGTTGAAGTGTGGATCAGTTAGCTGAATTGTTTCTGAATTGTTGTTGAAGTGTGGATCAGTTAGCTGAATTGTTTCTCTTGTTGTGTACATCAAACATCTCTGACACATGAGAAAAATAACACAAACACACCAATTTGAGCCTGCAGGTGTACATCTCTGTTGTATGAAAGCTCTGCTTGTTGGTGATACAGTTTTGAAAGCATTCTCTCCTGCATTCCACTTCCAGAGTCCCCTTCCAAAATAATCAAATCAGTAGGTATGATATAAATAGAATATAAAAAATAGTCTGCCATCTGCTGGAACAAAATGAACATTGATGTTTATCTGTCCTGCAGCTGGTAGTCCCAGGTTGGTGTGTGGGTCATGGTGGGATTGTCTCCTGCTACAGTTGAGATACTTCTAGAAACAAGTAACATTTTGTGTCTGTGATCTGAATGCGCTATCTAAAGATACCAACTCAGCTGAGATACAGACAGGCCATAAGTACATTCATCATTGTTAGACAGCTCAACAACTGTTCAAGTAAAACTTCATTAATGAATTCACCCCATTCAAGTCATGTCCCCATTTTTAATGTGTATTGATCTTTCCACGCATCATAAGGGTGACTATTGTGCTCCTGCATTTGACAAATGTAGGCCAGTTGTTGTGGCACTATAAGAAAATGATAGGGGAACGTAAGCTGATCAAAGCTGGAGCTGCACTAAGCCCTCCTGATCCTTCAGACATTTTCTGCATGGACATTGGGTGACCCAAACCTATCAGAGGTCATTGTCATCTTCAAATCGAAGATTCAGGAAAATATACATTTCTTACGTAGCATTTTAGAGGAAGGAATAGACACACACATCATGGAGGGCATGGACAACACACAGAAAAATTTGGTCGAATTTGAAATCAAGGCGTAATTCAGTAAATATCTTAGTTAAAACTTTTTGAAAACTAGAATCATCAGTGTCTTACTCCATCAAGAAAAGAGAGAGTTTTCTGTTTGTGGAGAGATGAAACTATGAGTGTCACCCTGGTCTCTGCACCTAATCCAGTCTCACAGTACGTAAGTATAATTATTGATGTTGATGACTGTCTATACTTCCAGCCTTTGCTGAGTCAGAAGCCTATAGTTAATTTTCTTGGGCACAGGAGGGGAAACTCAAGTCAAGACAGACAGAAACACACACACAAAGGACCTTGAAACTTTTTTCCCTCTGAGACAAATAAATTGTTGAATTGCCACATGATGTAATTAAAATATCATCTTTATGACAGAGACAACAGGCACAAAAACAAACAATATATTATGGTATAAAAATGTAATATGAGACTTTTTGAGAAACATTTTTTAGAAGTAACACAGTACTAACACCAGGAAATATATATGGTATATATGGACAGCTGCAAACCAAGTGTCAAGAGTGAAGTTATTTATTGTTAGGAGAGAGAGATGAGTGTGTGTGTGTGTGTGTTGCTACGGTGTCTGCATCTGGTCCAGTGATGGGAGTCTTTGCTTCATCACTGTCTTTCAGTGAGCACAGTACAGTATATATTGTTGTTGGTTGTTGTTGACTTCATCCACTGCAGTATAAGTTTCAGATATTACCACATTTACCTGAGTAACATCAAAGGAAGCTGAATTGGAGGAGATGGACAAACAGAAACAGTCGAGGAACTAAACCATCATCTTTCTGCTTTGAGTTGCTCTGATCTGAAGATCAGGCCTACCTGCCCTAAGTGCTTCCTCCTGGTCCACACTTTTCTCAGAGGAGAGTCTTGTGGCTTGGAGTCTTGTGGGTGCTCCCCATCTTAAATGTAATGTAGTTATGAAAATGCCTATAGGCTAAATTAAATTAGTAGGCTAAAATATGGGGCAAATAAATAAATTAGCCTACACAGTGTCATCTTTATCTCATTGCAAAGTCTCTGTCTCACCTGCTTGTTGGCTTCTTTGGAGCCATGCAGTGGCTGCTTTACACCAGGTCAGACCTCAACTGGTCCCTGTGATCCTAGTTATGTGATTCTAACCAGATCCTGTGATCTTAATGACCCATTCAACCCCGCTATTACACATTGACAATGCTAACTATGTTAATGGGTGATTCTTTTGATTTGATCTTTGATCACATGATAAGGGATGTGATCTACAGTTCACACACACAGGCCAAGTGATAGCACAAAGACTGTTTAAAATGCTATATTAAAACTACTACATAGTAAAATAATATCCTGATTAATCTAAAATCGAGACAAATGCTATACACTTCACTATAAATGATCACAACAAATGTCTACACAACAAATAACATTGACACATCTGTTTGGATACAATGTCGCTGTCAGCATCACACTATTTGCTTGACACTGGCTGCCATGCTGGGGTGTGATGCTGCTGCTAGGCTGGGCTGGGAAGCTAATGCCAGGCTGTAATGCTGTTGCTACTGCTGCTAGACACTGGGCTGTGCTGCTCTTGCTAGGTTGTTAATGCAACCGATGTGTTATGCTGTGATGCTGCAGGCTATGCCTTGTATGATTTTGTTGCACTAATAAATATACTGTACATATTTATTTGGAAAGTGGACATCCTGCCAAACAGTTGTAGCCTATTGTACTTCAACACCTATGTCCTCGACCTGTGGTGTCCTTGGACCATTGCTTTTTAACCTTTTGATGCTCCTACTTGGTCAGTGACAGTGATCTAAATTTCGACAGTCACATGATCACGCTTTTTATATTCTGTCCTATATTCATTTAACTCTTATGACATTGTATGCCTTTTTTCTTAATCTACACCTTGGCACACTGTTAATTGCAAAGTTTATGTGAGATAGTGACAGATGATTTACCACCTGTGGTACATTTCTATGAATACTGGAAATCCAATCATCATAGAAAGGGACATTATGGCAGGTGCTTTTGTAACTGGAGAGACAAAGTGACAAAAGTGGGCAGTTGGCATTTCACCTATGAATATTTTGTATAAGTAAAGCTAACACAAAATAGTATTATGACATGTTAATTAGTAACACTTTTAAACTATTGCACACCGTAGTCTACCTTATTGGGAGAATGCGCAAGTAGCAATCCACTTCGAAAAATGTCTCTAACCACTGCCAAAACCCCAACGGTAGCACCGCAAATGAAGTATCAAACGTCACGTCATGTGATGTGATCTATCCATTTTGACACACGCCTCGATACAGTGCCTCTGTGTCATACAGTACTTGATACACACTTTGAAGCTTCAATACAATCTGGCCATCACTAGCACGGACCTTTTGGTAGGTATGCTTAAGCAGTAAGCATGCATGTTTGTGCTTTGTGCGTGTGTGTATATCTATCTGGTCTGGACAAGACACCACCACTGCATAGCTGAAATTGTCTTACTGGAATTTTTAAAGACATTTTTGACCCAGGCATGCATTTTCCACACAAAAGTTCTGCATGTAAAAAGCATACAGATGTAGGTCACATTTTGGCAATATACCAGAGTTCAAATGTCTTGTTTTGCTGAGACAGCTCAGGCACACTATCATGACTAATCAGCCATTTCTCCACTAACACCAATCCCATACATTTAACTGCACATTCTGTGAGTGATCCAGCAATGTAAAGGGTTGTGTGGTGGAGGCTGTAGAACAACAGTGAGTCAGCACATTGTGGTTTGAGAGTCCAATGCTTATCTTAACAGGTCCAGACATGCGATTACAAAAAACAGTCTTTATGTTATATGTACAGACTAGAGACGAGACATTAACTTGTATAATGCTAAAGGTAGCTTGTAAACTCTGTTATTATATTTTGTACATATAGTTTCTAACCATTTTTTTTCTTTGGAGAGTTACTTTAATAGAGTTAATGTGGCCAAGAGCTATTCAACTACTAATTTACATATTGGGCATATACAGTATATGTTCCCTCATTTACCATCTACTTACCCTAACCCTACCACACTAACTCTAACTGCAGAAACCCTAAAATCCTCATTACTGTGTGTCGTTTAAAACACATGATCTGACTTATTGGCCTTTTCTTAGTTATAGCCAAATCTGGTGTGCAGTACTAAAATCTATAGAGGGCAGTAAAACTTCCAAAAGACTAATGTTCTGTGACATAGGACTGTATGATCGAAATTCATTTTATATACATCTTAACAAAAATGCATTTTTGCAAATGTTTAGATACTCAAGATACCTTTTGGGGAGCCCTATTCTATTGCTACATACATTCGCAAATGTTTTTAGAGAACAATAATATTCAGCAATAATAGAAACAGAGGTATAGTGACCCAATACATGGTACTGACCCTTCAGCGGTATGGCACTCAGCTAAAAATTACAGTTATGATAGTATCAGCAAATGAAAGCCTATAGCTTTTTTCATTCCGTATTTTGAGGCATAGTATAAACATGGTGAGAGGAAATGGAATTAGAAACTAGGACAGCAATGGCATAAATCCCCATATACAAAGGGCAAACCCCCACAACTACTAAAACGGATTAAACACACCAGATTTTCTCTGATAATCATTGACAAAAAACACTTTTGATTCACTACAATTTATTCTTGTTTATTAGTGGCATGCTTTCCCAGGGTCAATAGAAATTCACAGAGTTACCTACAACAGGGAATGTGTAATATGTAAAAGTAATACAAAGAGCTTACTGCTGAGGAGGAAAGTATAAATTGCAAAAAACTGCCCGCCTGGAATGCTTGATCTACTATGACAAAAACTGAGAACTTTCTAGTACCAAAAGATCTTGGTATCTATTGAGGTATTGCATTGGAAGTGTTTCAGGTTTGCTCAAAGGTGTATACTGAGGTGTGACTGTTCATTATTCTATGATGATAAATATGTAAGGCAGCATCCATTCTAAAAAAAAAAAACAGGCGGTATTGGACCATTGTCTTACTGGAGCTGAATGGTATGTGCATCACTGTTCACAGAGTGTGCTTGTCAAACAGGTACTCTCCCATGTTGCCGTGTGGCTCACTAGAAGTGAGACGGGTCAGGCTTCCCATATAATCACCCAGTTTCTTGATGGTGTCATGGCTGTCTGTAAGGAAGTGGCTCTCCAGGTAGTCGCACAACTAGAACATGATGGATGAGCAACAGACTTAGTATTATAATCTTTTTCACAAAACTAGATAACAGAATAGACCAAGACACCACAAAGCATTGTTATCACCACCTCACATGAACACACTACACATACAGTACCGACACACCTGGTTATCTTCATTTTTTTTTTTTTTTTTTTCCCCCCCAAAAAAAAAAAAAAAAAAAAAAAACAACTTATATGAGGATCACCGTGGGGGTGAAAAATACAAGCGACGCATATCATGCACACCTGTTTTTTTTTTTTTTTTTTTTTTTTTTACTTCGCTCTCAAAAAAAAAAACAAAAACAAAAACAACTTACATGAGGATCACCGTGGGTGCTACCAATACGATGGACGTCAATGATGGAGTTGTTTAAGGCCTTCTGATATTCCAGAGAGAAGTTTATTGCATCCAAACCACCACGCCAATCTTCACGCGTAGGCTTCTGCAAAATTTGAAGGACATATTATAAAATGTCTATTGCCGTATCCCACAACAAGCATAAATGATACACAACATTATGTTTAAAATTACGCACAACGATTAAATTATTTGTCAGTCCATTGTAAATTTGCAACTATGTTGCATAGCCTACCATTACAACATCCTGACTGATAAAAATCAAACATAAAAAAAAAAAAACACACTAGTCTTTCAGTAGAGTACAGTAAAGCCTGTCCAAAGGTGAGCAATTTTATCTTCCAGCTGGTCAATTTCTAGATCTTCTTTATCACAGTAATAGCTGACCCATGCACACAAGTTAAGAGACTAGTGGAAGCCTTACAGCAACAGTCTGAAGTAAGATTCTGCCTCCTCTGCTGTTCTGGTATTCCAACAGACTCTCTGCATGCTCCCTTTCTTTCATAGAGAGATCAAGAAAGAGACGAGAGAAGTTGGGAAGGGCCACATCATCTCTGTCAAAGTACATACCCTATGGAAAAAAGATCAGAATCAGAATGTTGTTATAGGCCAATGATTTACATAGAAAGTTAATAATAGAAAGGTAAAGGCATCTTACCAGTGCAAGGTATGTATAGGAAGCAGTCAGTTTGTTGTTGATGAGTTTGTTGATGCTTGCCTCACTTTCCTGGTGGAAATTATGTTTCACAGCAGACTGCATTTCTGGGGAAAATGTTCAGATGTAGAGAAATAGAAACTGGACAAATGTAGGCACAGTGTTAAAGTTGATAACGTTAGCTACAAGGCTTGAACCTCCTTTTAGCCTATGCTGCTTCTAAAGTTTGACCCACGCACCTATCTTTCTGCATGAAAAAAAAAACTTAATGATAGGCCCAAGTTGAATGAGAAACGCTTACTCAACTTAATAGGTAGACTGGGCGCTGTCGTTCCAAATCCAACCACTGCCACCACCGCCATTTCGAGGTCATGTGTTTGTGGTTATAAAATTATTAACTCGTTTGACAGAAGCCCGACTTATCTGAATTTAGTGCATGCACATTATAAGTCATTGAAAATAAATTTGAATGACCTCCCACTTGAAAATTAAACTGTAGGCTAATTAAACAGGGTTTATTGACCAATGAAATGCGCACGTAACAGGCTACTACAATCCAACACAATCCCTGTTCTGGACAAACATTCTGTGTAGGCCTACTTCTCTTTTACTTAAAAACGTTGCCACATTAGTCAACGCAATACATTCATTTTTTGCAACAAAACATAAAACAAAAACAAAACATACCTACCTAGTACACTGTGTATTGTTGTTTTTACATCTGCGGGCAATCCGTTCTGCCACTGTGAACTTCCCTATATGGCCGCTGAGAAAACCTTTTCTGTCGAAATAAAAGCCAGGCAGAGAGATTTTATTCTCACTCTCAGAATCCTTCCGGGTGGTACTGCAATGAGAGGGCGCTCCCAGAGACTTTTCACCAATAATATCTGTCTGCAGTATGGCAAGCCCTTTTAACATATATTCGCTAAATTCGACTATCCGGAACTAGCATTATAGATATCAACAACGTCATTTTGACTAGTCGAAATTACATTCTGACTAGTCAAAATGACAGTTAGAGATATCTGTAATTCAGTTTTGACTAGTGGCAATGGCAGTTAGAGATATCTGTAATTCAGTTTTGACTAGTCACTGAAAGATGTTCTTCAGATCTTGACTAGTATGGCAAGCCGTGTTAACATTTAAAAGCTAAACTGGATATGTATTAGAGATATCCACAATTCAGTTCGTCCTAGTCAAAATTAACATTTCAGATATCTGCAACGGTATTCTTCCTATCCACACATGTAATTTCAGATATCCACAACGTCATTCTTCCTAGGACAAAGGACGTCACTTTTCCCATTCATTTCTATGGGGTTTGTCATTATAGATATCTACAATTCAATTTCAGATATCCACAATGTGAATTACGGATATCCGCAATTGAATTATAGATATCTGTAATTCCAATTTAAGATATCTACAATGTAATTTTGACTAGTCAAAACTCCAATTCAAGATATCTTTAATTCACCTCAATTCAAGATATCTATGTGTTCCTTTTAAATTAAGTTTTGCCTAGGCAAAATTAACTTGTTGATATCCGTAATTGGAATTATGACTAGTGAAAATTACATTGTAGATATCTCAAACTGAAGTTAGGGATAGTCATAATGTAATTGTAGATATCTATTATTAAGTTATAGATATCTTTAATTGATTTTGATTAGAGATATCTGAAATTGGAGATATCTTTAACTTTAATTTTGCCTAGTCAAAATGTAATTACAGATATCTTGAAATGAAGTTTTGACTAGGGAAAGCTACGGGTAGCTGATTGGTCATGGGAAGTTTAGACACACGCACCGCACAGCACAACCTAGCTTCTCCTGGTGGAGCAGCAAATTGTGTTCTCTCCCTACTTTAAAACTTTCTGTTCTTAATTACTTTGAATACCGACCCATACAGTAAATGTATGTTTAGCAGCAACCACCTCTGCCTTACCTACACTCCTGTCAACGTAAACCATGACCTACGTTGGATCACTGTACACTGTATTACACTGACTAGCGATTACAACGCTAACGGCTTGTGTTGCTTTCATGCTTTCTGAACAGCCCTCACTCACACCCATGCTGTGATACTGTTGTTCTAATGCTGCTGTAGGGTGTTGCGCTATTTTCCATTGGTTTGTTAATTTATTTGTTTTAGAAATATGTAACTAGCTGTTATTTATGCTAGTGAAATTAGCGAGCTACCGGCTTAGGTTTTGAGGGAATGCAACTTGTTTTACTGAAGAAAAGCGTGATCTATCTGTAAAGCACTACGTATGCGAAGGTTGTAATGTCGTGACGAAGTGTCATGACGAAGTGTCATGACGTAGTGTCATGACGTGGCCTAGAGGCTCTGCGGCTCTGCAGTCAGACCCTTCTCATTTTCACGCTCCCGAGCAAGTGAATTAGCTAAATGCTAGCTCGCTTAGCTCCATAGATCACAATTCATTTTTCACTTGCTCATGTGGTAGAATAATTAGTTAGTTGATGTCCACGCCAGGGGATAGAGTGCTGAAGTTGGATCTTTATTGACAGTCACTTGTAGAAATACACAGGGTCACAAGGAAAGTTGTACAATGTCTGTCTCTGATATTCCAAAGCTCTGGGTTCCCTCAAAATATTCCTTCAAAGCCCAAAATCTCCTTTCTCTGAAAAAAGCCCCTGTTTCTCCCCGTGCATGGATATTTTGAATGAAGCCTTAATTTACATATGTCCAATTGGATTTTAAGAACTTATCTGGGTTCAAAACATCTGTCCTATCAGTTTCTGGTCACTTATCTCCAATTCCATGGATATTCATATCCTCTCATTATTATGAACATTTTCCCTTTCAACCGTGTTCACCCAATTTACCCACATGGAGGAGCTTGTGCTCCACCTTATAGTTTTCCCATCTCATGACCTTGTGTTATGGCTTTTGCTCTCAACATCTGCTTTGGATTAGCTCCAAGTCTTATATCTTTTAGATAGAGCTCAGGCTCGTTCAATTGTAAAATCACCTCTTGTTTTGTTAGACTGGGTTAGACTACACTTATTCACAAATCACTTCAAGACCCAGAAAA
Organism: Limnothrissa miodon; assembly: GCA_017657215.1. Classification (NCBI taxonomy): domain Eukaryota; kingdom Metazoa; phylum Chordata; class Actinopteri; order Clupeiformes; family Clupeidae; genus Limnothrissa; species Limnothrissa miodon. The sequence goes on along the minus strand of JAGFZM010000161.1, from coordinate 284,709 downwards.
TACTAAGACACTCTCTACATTAATTATACCTTAGATCAGGTGTGTTCCCAGATTAGAAACTTGTGTTGTTCAGTTGATATTAATACATATAAATGGATATTCTAACAATCGTTCCATGTCTAACTCTGTGGCTCCTGTGTGTTAGTGACCTTGTATGTTGTGCATCTGTGTGTGTGTGCTTCAGGACTTGTGCCCTGTTTATGTGTGACCAGGGCTCATTATCTCCTTGGTACCGGACTCTGGCCAGTTCCACTCATCCTCCCTGACCACTTCTACAGTCTCTTTGTTCATCTTCTGCTGAGCTTATGCTTCCATAAAACCACTTCTTAATAAATCTCTGTTCTGTAGCAGGTCCTAGCGCCACCTGGGCCTTCACTCCCTTCCTCAGAATCTGATATCAGTCTTTTTAAATGATTTAGTTCTCAGCCTAATGAGAATATAGTTTCAGCTTGGTGTGGTGTCCTTCATGGTTCAGTCAATAACCGGATTCAATCCCAAATAAGGACCTTCCTGTAGACCTGCATGGAGGCCTCTATGTGTGTGCCTGTATGTGTAAAATCAGTTTGAGCCCCTCTAGACATGGACATAAAAATCACCACACTCAACAGCAAAACTAGTGGAATTTCAACAGATTGCAGGCAAGTTAATAGAGAGTGGACTGGCTCCCTGTAAGGGCTCTACCCCTTGCCCATTTTAGTGTTTTTTTCTTCCTCGTTTGTGTATTTTTACAATATGTCACAGAAACATATATATTCTTCTAGAAAAAACCTTTCCAATGGTATGAGGCACATCCCTGAGTCTAAGGCCCCAGTTACACGAAACAATCTGCACCAAAAACGCAAAAGTACCGTTTCGTTCTCACTTTTAACTCCGCATTTAGACGAGCGTTTTGTACAGACAGAAACACAAAATGATGTAATATTTTCTATTTTTTGATGCAGTATACACGCCAGGTGGTAGGTGGCAACAGCAGCAAGATCAAGCTTGTGCATAAATCTTCTTTACTGGTTACAGCCTATACTATTGCATTAATCAATGCATGTATGTACATATGCATGATCATCTGTCTGAAAAAAGACTAAGCTTGCTTAAAAAAGAATCTACATGGCACATTGGGGTATAAACAATACACATTAGTGTTGCGCGGGTCAACCCATAACCCGCGGATATCCGTGGGTTTACCCACGGGTCGGGCGGTTACGGGTAGAAGTATTGTGGGTGCGGGTGGGTCCGGGTCGGGTCAAAAAAGGCATATTGCATTAGAGACTTTCTAAGACTTTTGGAAGGCTCATTGTTATGATTTCCCTCTCCTCTCGATGCTGGCAAGAGCGGTGCTTTGCGTTCCTGCACCCAGCGTTTCGAGCGAGCGCGCGTTCAATTCAGCAGGTGGCGTGCTGGAAGCGTGTCGACATAGGCTAAACCATGGCCCAGTGGATTCTATTACTTTCCTTCACAGTGCTTCCAAACAGATGCCATAAATAAAGTCGCCCAATATTTTCAATTTGGTAGCTTAGATTGTTGAAATGTCACGGCTTTGTGTTTCATTTTTGGCAATCCTTTAATAAACACGACAAATCGATCGTTAGTTTTTTTTGGCATTGTTTCATGCATAGGCTAATTAATCCTTCATCTTTAAGGCGCAAATCATTGTCATTTGGATACCATTGTTCCAAATTAGTCCTCTCCACTTAACTGGTAGCTAGGTTCCGCGACAGTAGACACACTGGCGACTTTTTTTTTTCATCGGGTCGGGTCGGATTTGGGTCACGGTTCGACTATTTTTTTTGCGGGTCGGGCGGGGCGGTTCGGACCTCCTGATGGGTCGGGTTGGGGTGGGTTTTCAAAAAGCCTGACCCACGCATCACTAATACACATTTATATTTTAAAACAGCTCCAATTAAAATAACAATAATAAAAAATACAAACAAATCACCAGCAACAAAAAAGCAAGTTTTGAGATAATTGTGTCTCCAGAAACATGCAGTATATCTGTAGGCCCTGTGGGTCAGCACAGGAGTCCACAAAGACATCCATGTCCTCTCGCAGCTGGAACACAAAGAGGAAAGGGTCCTTGGCTTCGGGGTAGTCCTCCTCGCACGCCGTCTTGAGTGCTTCCAGACAGTTTATGTGCATACAAAAACTAAAATGATTAATAGAAATACGTTCAGTATTCTTATGGCTTATCCAAGGATTCATGCAGGTGTGAAAAACCACAAAACAGCAGGAGCCTTCAAAAAAGATGGGCCAACGTACTGAAAAGGGTTGAGAGACTTGTTGAGAGACTAGTTGAATGCCAAAATAAAGAATTAACTGACAGTGTAGAACTCAATACACATTAAAATAATCAAGGGTGCCAAAGTGAGAACAGAAAAAAAGAATACACTATTTTAATTAATTCATTATTTTTGCATTCAACAAGTCTCTCAAGCCTTTAGTCCAGTGAGCTGGCCTCTGTTTTTTATTGCTCCTGTAGCCTACTAACTATTACAAAGTGAAATGTTATATGTTATATAATCATTGTTTGTGCTGTTTGAGCAGGAACAGAGCACGTTCAGAGTCCTTTCATGTGCACAAAAAAAGTTTTAACCACAGATTATGGGCTCTATGCACAACTCCACTACTTTCTGAAACAACTGAAAATTAAAACAACCACCAGTAGAGTGTAGACTACCAGGAGGCGCGCAAGAAGTTATATCTTTTCCATTAACTCCAAACTAAACTCCAAACATATGTTCTTATTTCGCCGATCATCGTAAAGACATGAAGACGAGACAATGTTGACATGGGGGTTTAAAACTGTTTTTCAACTGAAAGCCATTTGGAGTAATTAATAGAAAATATAGAATTTGTACGTAGCACTGTTCCTGTGCACCTCCTGGTAGTTTACTCACTAGCCCATTTCCCTAGCAGTCATAAACACTGAATAAGGGATTAGATATTAATGACATTGTTTAAATAATTCATTCAGAGTAATTCAGTGTCCTGCTTACAGTGATCATTTGGGGTCTTTTTCATACATAAAAACGCTAGCCACCATTTGCCTAACTACACCAACAACGCTGAAAATTAAGTTACCCAAATGTCCAACAGTAGCTTTTTCCACCTTACAGGCCCACTATGCAACATTTTTCATTTAATTAATCCGTTTCATACTGTTTAGAATGCTAAAATGAGTCATTACACGGCGAACGAACGGTGTAGAATGCGCCACCGTGGCCAATAGCGGTAGATACAACACTTGCAATGTTCAGCAGCGTGGACTGCCTCCAATAGAATGCAGTGCAATACAATGCAATACAGCGGTCTTTAGAGGGAGCTCGTGAGAGAGAAAAACAGAATGTTGCTTAGCCCCTCTTTAAACCCACTATGTGTAAGTTTTTTTTTTTTTTGTATGAGAATTTCTCCCATCTATCGGCGAAGTGGTATACTGCACACGTTTGAATAAAATGTATTAGCCCTTCCCTTCCCACGGTCCTCATTTCCCAAGGTCCTCATTTTGAAAATGGCGGCGAAAAATGGATATTCACATTTGGTACCCTACCACATCTACATATAAATGGAAATTACCAAGTTTACGGGAACACTTCAATTTATTCATGGAGGTAATTACCATTGTTTTACATTATATTTTTAAAATAAAAAAAATATTTTTAATAAAGACGAAGATAAATAGAAGATAAATCCTACACATAGTGGCTTTAATATACGGGGAAATACCGTGTATATGCAGCATTCTTGTGGATAAAGTCATTTCTGTTCTTTTGCACGACGAAAACTTGTCACGTTAACTTACCTTTACTCCTCGCAAACTCTCCTTCTTCTTCTTCTCCTTCTGAATAATGGCGGATTATCTTCTTGTTATCTTCCCACTCACGAACTCTCATCTTCGCGGAACTGGGGACGCATTAAAAAACGTCACTTCCGGTCCTTACAGTGCAGGGGGTCTCTCAGTGCAGGGGGCCTGACAGTGCGGTTGCAGCTGGATGCCTCTCCAGATCTATGATCCTGCAATAACATTTAGTACTCAGTTCCCTATTGATGGACAACTTACAGTTTGGATTAGGTCATTTGGCATTTGATATGCAATTAGCCTACTCTATGCCTAGCCTTTCCTATGCTGCCAATAAGGAAAACACGGTCAAAGTACCTTGGGTTAAAGATTACTACTGTGCTTTTTACACCACTGGTTGTAAAATTATACTGACCTCTGTCAAGAATTTGATTTTCAGTAATACAGATCAATTTCTCATTAGTCAATGTAGTGTATTCACTGTTAAATTAATTAGAATAGTCAGTTTACTTTTCATGAAGGAATCTATGAAGTTTTAATTGTGTTTTAATAATGTGACTGTCATTATTACTTCCCCTATTATAAACACACATACGCACACACATGCATTCACATGTACGGTCACACACACATACACACACAATGTATGAACAAATTCACACATTTACACACACTTAGAATAAGGAAGTACTGCTCAGGGCAAAGGTTGCTATGATGCATTTCTCCCAGCCAAAGCAGAAAAAAAAGAAGTAACACCCATGGGTATTATTCCAATGCAGGGCTTGAGTATAGACATACAAGTCAGACAAGAAACAGTCTGTGTTCAGCACGAGTGTGAATTTAGTGACTTTATTTTATTCTGTAATCGTTTTGGTGTGTACATCGGAGAGAAAACGTATGAGGGTGAGCTACAACAGAAGTGGCCTTAACCATGAGAAACTTAGTGTGGCTGTTTTATCTATGTACAGCTCATGTATGGGTAAGCATTCATTCCTATTATTTTAGTCAGATGAGTTATTTTCCTATGACCTATGAACAGTAGCCTTATATTAGTGAATAAATTAACTGAATAATAGAAGAGTACATAATAAAAAGTTGGATATATATATATATATATATATACACCGTACCGACCACATCCATTGTGCAGATTCTCTCCCGTCTTGGCCTTTTCAGAATCAGTGTTTTCCATAGTCCTAAATGCAGTGTAACAGATAACTTGGTTAAGTTAAAATGTAATGTTGCTGGTCAGGCTGCTAAACTGTAACCCTGACAGTATATATTTATACGCTGTAGATTTGATCAAAGCTCTTTTCAGCCCCTCAGGGTTATTGATATGTACATACACTTTTTAACCTCTGCAAAACTGAGGGAAAGTAAGTGTATATGAAAGGGGTGTGGGGTGGCATGTTCGGTGGGGTTGGTTGGGTACCTAGGAGGCAAGAGGTGCAGGGTCAGGCAGTAGAAGGCAGTGATGACTCACGGCAGGGTGGTAATGGCATAAAAAGTCAGAATGGAGATGCGTTACAACAGTCTCCATCAGATTTCAGAGAATGTGAGTTATATTGCAACCATGTATAGATGTTGGCTAAGTGATGAGAGAGAAAGACGTGGAGAGGAAAGAGAGAGGAGGAGAAAGACAGAGTGAAAATTGTACGGCTTAACAGATGGGTGGTTTGTGGCGGCATTAATCTATAGCAGCATAACTAAGGTATGATGTATAACAAGCCAACACCACCAAAGGAATGATCAGTGGCCACCAACCCCTGGACGGGAGCTTACAGCAGAGGCAGCCCTGTCCAATAATACCTTGAGGAGGTGTGGCTTACCATACACCATCCCTAAAGGGGTCAGTAAATAGAAAAGTTTTGAGTCTAGACTTAAAGGTGTTGAGAGTGTCCCCTTGGCGAATGTTAGAGGGGAGCTTGTTCCATAGGACAGGCGCATGATGGCAGAATGCTCTTCCTCCTATTAATTTTGATATTCTAAGAATTACTAGGAGACCAGCATTCTGTGACCTTAGGAGTCTAGAACAGGGGTCTTCAACCTTTTTCAGCTCAAGGACCCCTTGGCTGTGAGAGAGACTGAGCACGGACCCCCACACCTATGGAGTAAGATTGCTGTCAAAATATTTGTGTCCATATATTTGATACACGTGCGTATTTAGTTGTGCATAAAATAAACATTTGTGAGTTCTCAAATGAGTTCAGTCATGCATAAAAAATACAAATTTAAAAATTACAAGTACGAAATCAAAATTTCAATACGCCTCTAAATATTATGGACTTCACACACGTTACTCAACTGTCAAAATACGTCATCGCCCCATTCACAGGCATTACTTGTTGAGAAAAGTTTTGACAGATATCTTACTCCATACACACCTGGCCCACCTCAAATCCTGCCATCATTTGGACCGTCAGTTATGAGTGCCTACATGCACGCATGCACACACACGGACGCACACATTCTAAACAGGCATTATTATTAACAGGGGGGTGACACCTTGTTTCTTTACATAGTTGCATAAATTCGCCCTATAACAGAATGAATGTCACAAGGGTTAACTAGCTGGATATATTCAGCTAAATTCAGGCAAAGCTTCGTTAGCTCAAACTGATACAGACAGAAAGCCTCTTCCTCCTTTGTAAATATAACTTCGTCTTTCAGAAGGAAACACACTCATGAGATTATCGTTATCGTTTTATTGTGATGGAACGTTGGATGAATGAATTCGCGCAGAACGCCTTGAAGTGCAAAGACTGCAGACTCTCATAAAAAAAACAACAAAGCAAAACATCACACAGAACAAATACCCCGCAAAGTTCAGGGTTCATCAGTCCCGACACTGAACAGACGAATCAAACGTAATTTATCTCCCGGAATGAAAAGAACGAGTTTGCTGAATACGAAGCTATTTAACTAAAACGCACGGGGGGAAGTGTTCTTTAATCGCGATGATCCAACTCTAATAAAAAAAGATCACAAGGGTCACATTTTTTATTATAGTGGGACGAAGAATTAAAGATAACTGATCAGCTACCAGGTCCTAGTGAGAGCACTGAACCTGGTGAGTGGAACAGAGCTTCTCTATTCTAGGACTGATGGAATTTGCGAGGCAATGTCACATCAGGCTCAGGCTGAAGTGATGACCTGTATTTGTACATTCATGAATGCTAATGTGTTTTGGCATAGGTTAGCAAAATGTTACGCAGGGATCACATGATCACATGCATGATTCATGGCCTACAATGTGTTATTTAAAAACGAATATGAAGCAATTTTCTTTTGAACATAAAGTTAACTATGACAAATTAAATTTTTTGGAAGAGAAAAAAAATGCTTCAGACGAAATATTTTCGCGGACCCCCTGCAGTACCTCCGCGGACCCCCTAGGGGTCGCGGACCCCCGGTTGAAGACCCCTGGTCTAGAAGGGTGGTAGGGAACAATTAAGTCTTTAATATATGCTGGAGCAAGGCCATTAAGGGCTTTGTATGTTAGGAGAAGTATTTTAACATCAGTTCGGCTTTTAACAGGAAGCCAATGTAAGGAAGCAAGGATAGGTGAGATATGTTCATATTTTTTTGTCCTAGTGAGTGGTCGTGCTGCAGCATTTTGTATTAGCTGAAGGTTTTTGATGCAGCTAGCACCACATCCAGAGAACAGAGCATTACAATAGTCTGGAGGTAACAAATGCATGTATTAGTTTTTCTGCATCCTCAAAAGAAAGTAATTTTCTAACCTTAGCAATGTTGCATAAATAAAAGAATGAGGTTTTGGAGATATGCTTTACATAACTATTTAGAGAGAGGTCTTGATCAATATATACCCCAAGGTTGTTGACCTTTGTGTTAGGTGTGAGTGAAAGGTCACTATAAGCTCTGATGATGGGGTAGAGTATTGGTCAGGTTTTTAGGGCCAATCAACATGACTTCAGTCTTGTCAGAGTTTAAGCAAAGGAAAT